>VCKV01000243.1:0-30667 GCA_005876975.1 Drosophila orena | reverse complement strand
GATAAAACTATTTTTAGGAGGTACAAAATCGTTTTTTATTGAAAAAAAATTGTTTTTTGAGGTGAAAAAATGAAAATATTTAATTCTAAGTGTTGGGAAACGTCAAAAACTATTTGTAATGTGTGGTTTAACGTTATTTATTGAAAATAACTAGTTTTTAAAGGTCTGTTATCGATAAAACTATTTTTAAGAGGTACAAAATTGTTTTTTATTGAAAAAAAATAGCTTTTTGAGGTGGAAAAATGAAAATATTTAATTCTAAGTGTTGGGAAACGTCAAAAAAATATTGTAATGTGTGGTTTAACGTTATTTATTGAAAATAACTAGTTTTTAGAGGTCTGTTATCGATAAAACTATTTTTAAGAGGTACAAAATCGTTTTTTATTGAGAAAAAATAGTTTTATGAGGTGAAAAAATGAAAATATTTAAGTCTAAGTGTTGGGAAACGTCAAAAACTATTTGTAATGTGTGGCTTAACGTTATTTATTGAAAAAAACTAGTTTTTAAAGGTCTGTTATCGATAAAACTATTTTTAAGAGGTACAAAATTGTTTTTTATTGAAAAAAATAGTTTTTTGAGGTGGAAAAATGAAAATATTTAATTCTAAGTGTTGGGAAACGTCAAAAACTATTTGTAATATGTGGTTTAACGTTATTTATTGAAAATAACTAGTTTTTAGAGGTCTGTTATCGATAAAACTATTTTTGAGAGGTACAAAATCGTTTTTTACTGAAAAAAAAACAGTTTTTTGAGGTGGAAAAATGAAAATATTTAATTCTAAGTGTTGGGAAACGTCAAAAACTATTTGTATTGTGTAGTTAAACGTTATTTATTGAAAATAACTAGTTTTTAAAGGTATGTTATCGATAAAACTATTTTTAAGAGGTACAAAATGGTTTTTTATTGAAAGAAAATAGTTTTTTGTGGTGGAAAAATGAAAATATTTAATTCTAAGTGTTGGGAAACGTTTATCGATAAAACTATTTTTAGGAGGTACAAAATCGTTTTTTACTGAAAAAAAATTGTTTTTTGAGGTGGAAAAATGAAAATATTTAGTTCTAAGTGTTGGGAAACGTCAAAAACTGTTTGTAATGTGTGGTTAAACGTTATTTATTAAAAATAACTAGTTTTTAAAGGTCTGTAATCAATAAAACTATTTTTAAAAGGTACAAAATCGTTTTTAATTGAGAAAAAATAGTTTTTTGAGGTGGAAAAATGAAAATATTTAATTCTAAGTGTTGGGAAACGTCAAAAACTGTTTGTAATGTGTGTTTAAACGTTATTTATTAAAAATAACTAGTTTTTATAGGTCTGTTATCGATAAAACTATTTTTAAGAAATACAAAATCGTTTTTTATTGGGAAAAAATAGTTTTTTGAGGTGGAAAAATGAAAATATTTAATTCTAAGTGTTGGGAAACGTCAAAAACTATTTGTAATGTGTGGTTTAACGTTAATTATTGAAAATAACTAGTTTTTAAAGGTCTGTTATCGATAAAACTATTTTTAAGAGGTACAAAATCGTTTTTTATTGAAAAAAAATAGTTTTATGAGGTGGAAAAATGAAAATATTTAATTCTAAGTGTTGGGAAACGTCAAAAACTGTTTGTAATATGTGGTTAAACGTTATTTATTAAAAATAACTAGTTTTTAAAGGTCTGTTATTGATAAAACTATTTTTAAGAGGAACAAAATCGTTTTTTATTGAAAAAAAACTTGTTTTTTGAGGTGGAAAAATGAAAATATTTAATTCTAAGTGTTGGGAAACGTCAAAAACTATTTGTAACGTGTGGTTTAACGTTATTTATTGAAAATAACTAGTTTTTAAAGGTCTGTTATCGATAAAACTATTTTTAAGAGGTACAAAATCGTTTTTTATTGAAAAAAAATAGTTTTTTGAGGTGGAAAAATGAAAATATTTAATTCTAAATGTTGGGAATGGTCAAAAACTATTTTTAATGTGTGGTTTAACGTTATTTATTAAATATAACTAGTTTTTATAGGTTGGCAATCGATAAAACTATTTTTTAAAAGTACAAAATCGTTTTTTATTGAGAAAAAATAGTTTTATGAGGTGGAAAAATGAAAATATTTAATTCTAAGTGTTGGGAAACGTCAAAAACTTATTGTAATTTGTGGTTAAACGTTCTTTATTAAAAATAACTAGTTTTTAGAGGTCGGTAATCAATAAAACTATATTTAAAAGGTACAAAATCGTTTTTTACTGAGAAAAAATAGTTTTTTTAAGTTTTTATTGAAAGAAAATAGTTTTTGTGGTGGAAAAATGAAAATATTTAATTCTAAGTGTTGGGAAACGTTTATGGATAAAACTATTTTTAGGAGGTACAAAATCGTTTTTATTGAAAAAAAATTGTTTTTTGAGGTGAAAAAATGAAAATATTTAATTCTAAGTGTTGGGAAACGTCAAAAACTATTTGTAATGTGTGGTTTAACGTTATTTATTGAAAATAACTAGTTTTTAAAGGTCTGTTATCGATAAAACTATTTTTAAGAGGTACAAAATTGTTTTTTATTGAAAAAAAATAGCTTTTTGAGGTGGAAAAATGAAAATATTTAATTCTAAGTGTTGGGAAACGTCAAAAACTATTTGTAATGTGTGGTTTAACGTTATTTATTGAAAATAACTAGTTTTTAGAGGTCTGTTATCGATAAAACTATTTTTAGGAGGTACAAAATCGTTTTTTATTGAAAAAAAATTGTTTTTTGAGGTGAAAAAATGAAAATATTTAATTCTAAGTGTTGGGAAACGTCAAAAACTATTTGTAATGTGTGGTTTAACGTTATTTATTGAAAATAACTAGTTTTTAAAGGTCTGTTATCGATAAAACTATTTTTAAGAGGTACAAAATTGTTTTTTATTGAAAAAAAATAGTTTTTTGAGGTGGAAAAATGAAAATATTTAATTCTAAGTGTTGGGAAACGTCAAAAACTACTTGTAATGTGTGGTTTAACGTTATTTATTGAAAATACCTAGTTTTTAAAGGTCTGTTATCGATAAAACTATTTTTAAGAGGTACAAAATCGTTTTTTATTGAAAAAAAATAGTTTTATGAGGTGGAAAAATGAAAATTTTTAATTCTAAGTGTTGGGAAACGTCAAAAACTATTTGTAACGTGTGGTTTAACGTCATTTATTGAAAATAACTAGTTTTTAAAGGTCTGTTATCGATAAAACTATTTTTAAGAGGTACAAAATCGTTTTTTATTGGAAAAAAATAGTTTTTTGAGGTGGAAAAATGAAAATATTTAAGTCTAAGTGTTGGGAAACGTCAAAAACTATTTGTAATGTGTGGCTTAACGTTATTTATTGAAAAAAACTAGTTTTTAAAGGTCTGTTATCGATAAAACTATTTTTAAGAGGTACAAAATCGTTTTTTATTGAAAAAAAATAGTTTTTTGAGGTGGAAAAATGAAAATATTTAATTCTAAGTGTTGGGAAACGTCAAAAACTATTTGTAATGTGTGGTTTAACGTTATTTATTGAAAAATAACTAGTTTTTAAAGGTCTGTTATCGATAAAACTATTTTTAAGAGGTACAAAATCGTTTTTTATTGAAAAAAAATAGCTTTTTGAGGTGGAAAAATGAAAATATTTAATTCTAAATGTTGGGAAACGTCAAAAACTATTTGTAATGTGTGGTTTAACGTTATTTATTGAAAATAACTACTTTTTAGAGGTCTGTTATCGATAAAACTATTTTTAAGAGGTACAAAATCGTTTTTTATTGAGAAAAAATAGTTTTATGAGGTGAAAAAATGAAAATATTTAAGTCTAAGTGTTGGGAAACGTCAAAAACTATTTGTAATGTGTGGCTTAACGTTATTTATTGAAAAAAACTAGTTTTTAAAGGTCTGTTATCGATAAAACTATTTTTAAGAGGTACAAAATTCGTTTTTTATTGAAAAAAATAGTTTTTTGAGGTGGAAAAATGAAAATATTTAATTCTAAGTGTTGGGAAACGTCAAAAACTATTTGTAATGTGTGGTTTAACGTTATTTATTGAAAATAACTAGTTTTTAGAGGTCTGTTATCGATAAAACTATTTTTGAGAGGTACAAAATCGTTTTTTACTGAAAAAAAAACAGTTTTTTGAGGTGGAAAAATGAAAATATTTAATTCTAAGTGTTGGGAAAATCAAAAACTATTTGTATTGTGTAGTTAAACGTTATTTATTGAAAATAACTAGTTTTTAAAGGTCTGTTATCGATAAAACTATTTTTAAGAGGTACAAAATGGTTTTTTATTGAAAGAAAATAGTTTTTTGTGGTGGAAAAATGAAAATATTTAATTCTAAGTGTTGGAAAACGTTTATCGATAAAACTATTTTTAGGAGGTACAAAATCGTTTTTTTCTGAAAAAAAATTGTTTTTTGAGGTGAAAAAATGAAAATATTTAATTCTAAGTGTTGGGAAACGTCAAAAAATATTTGTAATGTGTGGTTTAACGTTATTTATTGAAAATAACTAGTTTTTAAAGGTCTGTTATCGATAAAACTATTTTTAAGAGGTACAAAATTGTTTTTTATTGAAAAAAAATAGTTTTTTGAGGTGGAAAAATGAAAATATTTAATTCTAAGTGTTGGGAAACGTCAAAAACTACTTGTAATGTGTGGTTTAACGTTATTTATTGAAAATACCTAGTTTTTAAAGGTCTGTTATCGATAAAACTATTTTTAAGAGGTACAAAATCGTTTTTTATTGAAAAAAAATAGTTTTATGAGGTGGAAAAATGAAAATATTTAATTCTAAGTGTTGGGAAACGTCAAAAACTATTTGTAATGTGTGGTTTAACGTCATTTATTGAAAATAACTAGTTTTTAAAGGTCTGTTATCGATAAAACTATTTTTAAGAGGTACAAAATCGTTTTTTATTGGAAAAAAATAGTTTTTTGAGGTGGAAAAATGAAAATATTTAAGTCTAAGTGTTGGGAAACGTCAAAAACTATTTGTAATGTGTGGCTTAACGTTATTTATTGAAAAAAACTAGTTTTTAAAGGTCTGTTATCGATAAAACTATTTTTAAGAGGTACAAAATTGTTTTTTATTGAAAAAAATAGTTTTTTGAGGTGGAAAAATGAAAATATTTAATTCTAAGTGTTGGGAAACGTCAAAAACTATTTGTAATGTGTGGTTTAACGTTATTTATTGAAAATAACTAGTTTTTAAAGGTCTGTTATCGATAAAACTATTTTTAAGAGGTACAAAATTGTTTTTTATTGAAAAAAAATAGTTTTTTGAGGTGGAAAAATGAAAATATTTAATTCTAAGTGTTGGGAAACGTCAAAAACTACTTTGTAATGTGTGGTTTAACGTTATTTATTGAAAATAACTAGTTTTTAAAGGTCTGTTATCGATAAAACTATTTTTAAGAGGTACAAAATCGTTTTTTATTGAAAAAAAATAGTTTTTATGAGGTGGAAAAATGAAAATATTTAATTCTAAGTGTTGGGAAACGTCAAAAACTATTTGTAATGTGTGGTTTAACGTTATTTATTGAAAAATAACTAGTTTTTAAAGGTCTGTTATCGATAAAACTATTTTTAAGAGGTACACAATCGTTTTTTATTGAAAAAAAATAGTTTTTTGAGGTGGAAAAATGAAAATATTTAAGTCTAAGTGTTGGGAAACGTCAAAAACTATTTGTAATGTGTGGTTTAACGTTATTTATTGAAAAATAACTAGTTTTTAAAGGTCTGTTATCGATAAAACTATTTTTAAGAGGTACAAAATCGTTTTTTATTGAAAAAAAATAGTTTTTTGAGGTGGAAAAATGAAAATATTTAATTCTAAGTGTTGGGAAACGTCAAAAACTATTTGTAATGTGTGGTTTAACGTTATTTATTGAAAATAACTAGTTTTTAAAGGTCTGTTATCGATAAAACTATTTTTAAGAGGTACAAAATCGTTTTTTATTGAAAAAAAATAGTTTTTTGAGGTGGAAAAATGAAAATATTTAATTCTAAGTGTTGGGAAACGTCAAAAACTATTTGTAATGTGTGGTTTAACGTTATTTATTGAAAATAACTAGTTTTTAGAGGTCTGTTATCGATAAAACTATTTTTAAGAGGTACAAAATCGTTTTTTATTGAGAAAAAATAGTTTTATGAGGTGGAAAAATGAAAATATTTAATTCTAAGTGTTGGGAAACGTCAAAAACTATTTGTAATGTGTGGCCTAACGTTATTTATTGAAAAAAACTAGTTTTTAAAGGTCTGTTATCGATAAAACTATTTTTAAGAGGTACAAAATTGTTTTTTATTGAAAAAAATAGTTTTTTGAGGTGGAAAAATGAAAATATTTAATTCTAAGTGTTGGGAAACGTCAAAAACTATTTGTAATGCGTGGTTTAACGTTATTTATTGAAAATAACTAGTTTTTAGAGGTCTGTTATCGATAAAACTATTTTTGAGAGGTACAAAATCGTTTTTTACTGAAAAAAAAACAGTTTTTTGAGGTGGAAAAATGAAAATATTTAATTCTAAGTGTTGGGAAACGTCAAAAACTGTTTGTATTGTGTAGTTAAACGTTATTTATTGAAAATAACTAGTTTTTAAAGGTCTGTTATCGATAAAACTATTTTTAAGAGGTACAAAATGGTTTTTTATTGAAAGAAAATAGTTTTTTGTGGTGGAAAAATGAAAATATTTAATTCTAAGTGTTGGGAAACGTTTATCGATAAAACTATTTTTAGGAGGTACAAAATCGTTTTTTTCTGAAAAAAAATTGTTTTTTGAGGTGAAAAAATGAAAATATTTAATTCTAAGTGTTGGGAAACGTCAAAAACTATTTGTAATGTGTGGTTTAACGTTATTTATTGAAAATAACTAGTTTTTAAAGGTCTGTTATCGATAAAACTATTTTTAAGAGGTACAAAATTGTTTTTTATTGAAAAAAAAATAGTTTTTTGAGGTGGAAAAATGAAAATATTTAATTCTAAGTGTTGGGAAACGTCAAAAACTACTTGTAATGTGTGGTTTAACGTTATTTATTGAAAATACCTAGTTTTTAAAGGTCTGTTATCGATAAAACTATTTTTAAGAGGTACAAAATCGTTTTTTATTGAAAAAACATAGTTTTATGAGGTGGAAAAATGAAAATATTTAATTCTAAGTGTTGGGAAACGTCAAAAACTATTTGTAACGTGTGGTTTAACGTTATTTATTGAAAATAACTAGTTTTTAAAGGTCTGTTATCGATAAAACTATTTTTAAGAGGTACAAAATCGTTTTTTATTGGAAAAAAATAGTTTTTTGAGGTGGAAAAATGAAAATATTTAATTCTAAGTGTTGGGAAACGTCAAAAACTGTTTGTAATGTGTGGTTAAACGTTATTTATTAAAATATACTAGTTTTTATAGGTCTGGTAATCGATAAAACTATTTTTAAGAAATACAAAATCGTTTTTTATTGAGAAAAAATAGTTTTTTGAGGTGGAAAAATGAAAATATTTAATTCTAAGTGTTGGGAAACGTCAAAAACTATTTGTAATGTGTGGTTTAACGTTATTTATTGAAAATAACTAGTTTTTAGAGGTCTGTTATCGATAAAACTATTTTTAGGAGGTACAAAATCGTTTTTTATTGAAAGAAAAATTGTTTTTTGAGGTGGAAAAATGAAAATATTTAATTCTAAGTGTTGGGAAACGTCAAAAACTACTTGTAATGTGTGGTTTAACGTTATTTATTGAAAATACCTAGTTTTTAAAGGTCTGTTATCGATAAAACTATTTTTAAGAGGTACAAAATCGTTTTTTATTGAATAAAAATAGTTTTATGAGGTGGAAAAATGAAAATATTTAATTCTAAGTGTTGGGAAACGTCAAAAACTATTTGTAACGTGTGGTTTAACGTTATTTATTGAAAATAACTAGTTTTTAAAGGTCTGTTATCGATAAAACTATTTTTAAGAGGTACAAAATCGTTTTTTATTGGAAAAAAATAGTTTTTTGAGGTGGAAAAATGAAAATATTTAAGTCTAAGTGTTGGGAAACGTCAAAAACTATTTGTAATGTGTGGCTTAACGTTATTTATTGAAAAAAACTAGTTTTTAAAGGTCTGTTATCGATAAAACTATTTTTAAGAGGTACAAAATTGTTTTTTATTGAAAAAAAATAGTTTTTTGAGGTGGAAAAATGAAAATATTTAATTCTAAGTGTTGGGAAACGTCAAAAACTATTTGTAATGTGTGGTTTAACGTTATTTATTGAAAATAACTAGTTTTTAAAGGTCTGTTATCAATAAAACTATTTTTAAGAGGTACAAAATTGTTTTTTATTGAAAAAAAATAGCTTTTTGAGGTGGAAAAATGAAAATATTTAATTCTAAATGTTGGGAAACGTCAAAAACTATTTGTAATGTGTGGTTTAACGTTATTTATTGAAAATAACTAGTTTTTAGAGGTCTGTTATCGATAAAACTATTTTTAAGAGGTACAAAATCGTTTTTTATTGAGAAAAAATAGTTTTATGAGGTGAAAAAATGAAAATATTTAAGTCTAAGTGTTGGGAAACGTCAAAAACTATTTGTAATGTGTGGCTTAACGTTATTTATTGAAAAATAACTAGTTTTTAAAGGTCTGTTATCGATAAAACTATTTTTAAGAGGTACAAAATTGTTTTTTATTGAAAAAAAATAGTTTTTTGAGGTGGAAAAATGAAAATATTTAATTCTAAGTGTTGGGAAACGTCAAAAACTATTTGTAATGCGTGGTTTAACGTTATTTATTGAAAATTACTAGTTTTTAGAGGTCTGTTATCGATAAAACTATTTTTGAGAGGTACAAAATCGTTTTTTACTGAAAAAAAACAGTTTTTTGAGGTGGAAAAATGAAAATATTTAATTCTAAGTGTTGGGAAACGTCAAAAACTATTTGTATTGTGTAGTTAAACGTTATTTATTGAAAATAACTAGTTTTTAAAGGTCTGTTATCGATAAAACTATTTTTAAGAGGTACAAAATCGTTTTTTATTGAAAGAAAATAGTTTTTTGTGGTGGAAAAATGAAAATATTTAATTCTAAGTGTTGGGAAACGTTTATCGATAAAACTATTTTTAGGAGGTACAAAATCGTTTTTTTCTGAAAAAAAATTGTTTTTTGAGGTGAAAAAATGAAAATATTTAATTCTAAGTGTTGGGAAACGTCAAAAACTATTTGTAATGTGTGGTTTAACGTTATTTATTGAAAATAACTAGTTTTTAAAGGTCTGTTATCGATAAAACTATTTTTAAGAGGTACAAAATTGTTTTTTATTGAAAAAAAATAGTTTTTTGAGGTGGAAAAATGAAAATATTTAATTCTAAGTGTTGGGAAACGTCAAAAACTACTTGTAATGTGTGGTTTAACGTTATTTATTGAAAATACCTAGTTTTTAAAGGTCTGTTATCGATAAAACTATTTTTAAGAGGTACAAAATCGTTTTTTATTGAAAAAACATAGTTTTATGAGGTGGAAAAATGAAAATATTTAATTCTAAGTGTTGGGAAACGTCAAAAACTATTTGTAACTGTGTGGTTTAACGTTATTTATTGAAAATAACTAGTTTTTAAAGGTCTGTTATCGATAAAACTATTTTTAAGAGGTACAAAATCGTTTTTTATTGAAAAAAAAATAGTTTTTTGAGGTGGAAAAATGAAAATATTTAATTCTAAGTGTTGGGAAACGTCAAAAACTGTTTGTAATGTGTGGTTAAACGTTATTTATTAAATATACTAGTTTTTATAGGTTGGCAATCGATAACACTATTTTTAAGAAGTACAAAATCGTTTTTTATTGAGAAAAAATAGTTTTTTGAGGTGGAAAAATGAAAATATTTAATTCTAAGTGTTGGGAAACGTCAAAAACTATTTGTAATGTGTGGTTTAACGTTATTTATTGAAAATAACTAGTTTTTAGAGGTCTGTTATCGATAAAACTATTTTTAAGGAGGTACAAAATCGTTTTTTATTGAAAGAAAAATAGTTTTTTGAGGTGGAAAAATGAAAATATTTAATTCTAAGTGTTGGGAAACGTCAAAAACTACTTGTAATGTGTGGTTTAACGTTATTTATTGAAAATAACTAGTTTTTAAAGGTCTGTTATCGATAAAACTATTTTTAAGAGGTACAAAATCGTTTTTTATTGAATAAAAATAGTTTTATGAGGTGGAAAAATGAAAATATTTAATTCTAAGTGTTGGGAAACGTCAAAAACTATTTGTAATGTGTGGTTTAACGTTATTTATTGAAAATAACTAGTTTTTAAAGGTCTGTTATCGATAAAACTATTTTTAAGAGGTACAAAATCGTTTTTTATTGGAAAAAAATAGTTTTTTGAGGTGGAAAAATGAAAATATTTAATTCTAAGTGTTGGGAAACGTCAAAAACTGTTTGTAATGTGTGGTTAAACGTTATTTATTAAATATTACTAGTTTTTATAGGTTGGCAATCGATAACACTATTTTTAAGAAATACAAAATCGTTTTTTATTGAGAAAAAATAGTTTTTTGAGGTGGAAAAATGAAAATATTTAATTCTAAGTGTTGGGAAACGTCAAAAACTATTTTTAATGTGTGGTTTAACGTTATTTATTGAAAATAACTAGTTTTTAGAGGTCTGTTATCGATAAAACTATTTTTAAGAGGTACAAAATCGTTTTTTATTGAAAGAAAATAGTTTTTTGAGGTGGAAAAATGAAAATATTTAATTCTAAGTGTTGGGAAACGTCAAAAACTATTTGTAATGTGTGGTTTAACGTTATTTATTGAAAATAACTAGTTTTTAAAGGTCTGTTATCGATAAAACTATTTTTAAGAGGTACAAAATTGTTTTTTATTGAAAAAAAATAGTTTTTTGAGGTGGAAAAATGAAAATATTTAATTCTTAGTGTTGGGAAACGTCAATAACTATTTGTAATGTGTGGTTAAACAGTTATTTATTGAAAATAACTAGTTTTTAAAGGTCTGTTATCAATAAAACTATTTTTAGCTGGTACAAAATCGTTTTTTATTGAAAAAAAATAGTTTTTTGAGGTGGAAAAATGAAAATATTTAATTCTAAGTGTTGGGAAACGTCAAAAACTATTTGTAATGTGTGGTTTAACGTTATTTATTAAAAATAACTAGTTTTTAAAGGTCTGTTATCGATAAAACTATTTTTAAGAGGTACAAAATCGTTTTTTATTGGAAAAAAATAGTTTTTTGAGGTGGAAAAATGAAAATATTTAATTCTAAGTGTTGGGAAACGTCAAAAACTATTTGTAATGTGTGGCTTAACGTTATTTATTGAAAAAAAACTAGTTTTTAAAGGTCTGTTATCGATAAAACTATTTTTAAGAGGTACAAAATCGTTTTTTATTGAAAAAAAATAGTTTTTTGAGGTGGAAAAATGAAAATATTTAATTCTAAGTGTTGGGAAACGTCAAAAACTATTTGTAATGTGTGGTTTAACGTTATTTATTGAAAATAACTAGTTTTTAAAGGTCTGTTATCGATAAAACTATTTTTAAGAGGTACAAAATCGTTTTTTATTGAAAAAAAATAGCTTTTTTGAGGTGGAAAAATGAAAATATTTAATTCTAAATGTTGGGAAACGTCAAAAACTATTTGTAATGTGTGGTTTAACGTTATTTATTGAAAATAACTAGTTTTTAGAGGTCTGTTATCGATAAAACTATTTTTAAGAGGTACAAAATCGTTTTTTATTGAGAAAAAATAGTTTTATGAGGTGAAAAAATGAAAATATTTAAGTCTAAGTGTTGGGAAACGTCAAAAACTATTTGTAATGTGTGGCTTAACGTTATTTATTGAAAAAAAACTAGTTTTTAAAGGTCTGTTATCGATAAAACTATTTTTAAGAGGTACAAAATTGTTTTTTATTGAAAAAAAATAGTTTTTTGAGGTGGAAAAATGAAAATATTTAATTCTAAGTGTTGGGAAACGTCAAAAACTATTTGTAATGTGTGGTTTAACGTTATTTATTGAAAATAACTAGTTTTTAGAGGTCTGTTATCGATAAAACTATTTTTAAGAGGTACAAAATCGTTTTTTACTGAAAAAAAACAGTTTTTTGAGGTGGAAAAATGAAAATATTTAATTCTAAGTGTTGGGAAACGTCAAAAACTATTTGTATGTGTAGGTTAAACGTTATTTATTGAAAATAACTAGTTTTTAAAGGTCTGTTATCGATAAAACTATTTTTAACAGGTACAAAATGGTTTTTTATTGAAAGAAAATAGTTTTTTGTGGTGGAAAAATGAAAATATTTAATTCTAAGTGTTGGGAAACGTTTATCGATAAAACTATTTTTAGGAGGTACAATATCGGTTTTTACTGAAAAAAAATTGTTTTTTGAGGTGAAAAAATGAAAATATTTAATTCTAAGTGTTGGGAAACGTCAAAAACTATTTGTAATGTGTGGTTTAACGTTATTTATTGAAAATAACTAGTTTTTAAAGGTCTGTTATCGATAAAACTATTTTTAAGAGGTACAAAATTGTTTTTTATTGAAAAAAAATAGTTTTTTGAGGTGGAAAAATGAAAATATTTAATTCTATGTGTTGGGAAACGTCAAAAACTACTTGTTATGTGTGGTTTAACGTTATTTATTGAAAATACCTAGTTTTTAAAGGTCTGTTATCGATAAAACTACTTTTAAGAGGTACAAAATCGTTTTTTATTGAAAAAAATAGTTTTATGAGGTGGAAAAATGAAAATATTTAATTCTAAGTGTTGGGAAACGTCAAAAACTATTTGTAATGTGTGGTTTAACGTTATTTATTGAAAATAACTAGTTTTTAAAGGTCTGTTATCGATAAAACTATTTTTAAGAGGTACAAAATCGTTTTTTATTGAGAAAAAAATAGTTTTTTGAGGTGGAAAAATGAAAATATTTAATTCTAAGTGTTGGGAAACGTCAAAAACTGTTTGTAATGTGTGGTTAAACGTTATTTATTAAATATACTAGTTTTTATAGGTCTGGTAATCGATAAAACTATTTTTAAGAAGTACAAAATCGTTTTTTATTGAGAAAAAATAGTTTTTTGAGGTGGAAAAATGAAAATATTTAATTCTAAGTGTTGGGAAACGTCAAAAACTATTTTTAATGTGTGGTTTAACGTTATTTATTGAAAATAACTAGTTTTTAGAGGTCTGTTATCGATAAAACTATTTTTAGGAGGTACAAAATCGTTCTTTATTGAAAGAAAATTGTTTTTTGAGGTGGAAAAATGAAAATATTTAATTCTAAGTGTTGGGAAACGTCAAAAACTATTTGTAATGCGTGGTTTAACGTTATTTATTGAAAATAATTAGTTTTTAAAGGTCTGTTATCGATAAAACTATTTTTAAGAGGTACAAAATTGTTTTTTATTGAAAAAAAATTGTTTTTTGAGGTGGAAAAATGAAAATATTTAATTCTTAGTGTTGGGAAACGTCAATAACTATTTGTAATGTGTGGTTAAACATTATTTATTGAAAATAACTAGTTTTTAAAGGTCTGTTATCAATAAAACTATTTTTAAGTGGTACAAAATCGTTTTTTATTGAAAAAAAATAGTTTTTTGAGGTGGAAAAATGAAAATATTTAATTCTAAGTGTTGGGAAACGTCAAAAAGTATTTGTAATGTGTGGTTTAACGTTATTTATTGAAAATAACTAGCTTTTAGAGGTCTGTTATCGATAAAACTATTTTTAAGAGGTACAAAATTGTTTTTTATTGAAAAAAATAGTTTTTTGAGGTGGAAAAATGAAAATATTTAATTCTAAGTGTTGGGAAACGTCAAAAACTATTTGTAATGTGTGGTTTAACGTTATTTATTGAAAATAACTAGTTTTTAGAGGTCTGTTATCGATAAAACTATTTTTGAGAGGTACAAAATCGTTTTTTACTGAAAAAAAAACAGTTTTTTGAGGTGGAAAAATGAAAATATTTAATTCTAAGTGTTGGGAAACGTCAAAAACTATTTGTATTGCGTAGTTAAACGTTATTTATTGAAAATAACTAGTTTTTAAAGGTCTGTTATCGATAAAACTATTTTTAAGAGGTACAAAATCGTTTTTTATTGAAAGAAAATAGTTTTTTGTGGTGGAAAAATGAAAATATTTAATTCTAAGTGTTGGGAAACGTTTATCGATAAAACTATTTTTAGGAGGTACAAAATCGTTTTTTATTGAAAAAAAATTGTTTTTTGAGGTGGAAAAAATGAAAATATTTAATTCTAAGTGTTGGGAAACGTCAAAAACTATTTGTAATGCGTGGTTTAACTGTTATTTATTGAAAATAACTAGTTTTTAAAGGTCTGTTATCGATAAAACTTTTTTTAAGAGGTACAAAATTGTTTTTTATTGAAAAAAATAGTTTTTTGAGGTGGAAAAATGAAAATATTTAATTCTAAGTGTTGGGAAACGTCAAAAACTATTTGTAATGTGTGGTTTAACGTTATTTATTGAAAATAACTAGTTTTTAGAGGTCTGTTATCGATAAAACTATTTTTAAGAGGTACAAAATCGTTTTTTATTGAGAAAAAATATTGAAAAAATGAAAATATTTAATTCTAAGTGTTGGGAAACGTCAAAAACTGTTTGTAATGTGTGGTTAAACGTTATTTATTAAAAATAACTAGTTTTTAAAGGTCTGTTATCGATAACTTTAAGAGGTACTAATCGTTTAAGAGGAACAAAATAGTTTTTTGAGGCGGAAAAATGAAAATATTTAATTCTAAGTGTTGGGAAACGTCAAAAACTTATTGTAATGTGTGGTTAAACGTTCTTTATTAAAAATAACTAGTTTTTAGAGGTCGGTAATCAATAAAACTATTTTTAAAAGTACAAAATCGTTTTTAATTGAGAAAAAATAGTTTTTTGAGGTGGAAAAATGAAAATATTTAATTCTAAGTGTTGGGAAACGTCAAAAACTATTTTTAATGCGTGGTTTAACGTTATTTATTGAAAATAATTAGTTTTTAAAGGTCTGTTATCGATAAAACTATTTTTAAGAGGTACAAAATTGTTTTTTATTGAAAAAAAATTGTTTTTTGAGGTGGAAAAATGGAAATATTTAATTCTTAGTGTTGGGAAACGTCAATAACTATTTGTAATGTGTGGTTAAACATTATTTATTGAAAATAACTAGTTTTTAAAGGTCTGTTATCAATAAAACTATTTTTAAGTGGTACAAAATCGTTTTTTATTGAAAAAAAATAGTTTTTTGAGGTGGAAAAATGAAAATATTTAATTCTAAGTGTTGGGAAACGTCAAAAACTGTTTGTAATGTGTGGTTAAACGTTATTTATTAAAAATAACTAGTTTTTAAAGGTCTGTTATCGATAAAACTATTTTTAAGAGGAACAAAATCGTTTTTTATTGAAAAAAAATAGTTTTTTGAGGTGGAAAAATGAAAATATTTAATTCTAAGTGTTGGGAAACGTCAAAAACTTATTGTAATGTGTGGTTAAACGTTATTTATTAAAAATAACTAGTTTTTAGAGGTCGGTAATCAATAAAACTATTTTTAAAAGTACAAAATCGTTTTTTAATTGAGAAAAAATAGTTTTTTGAGGTGGAAAAATGAAAATATTTAATTCTAAGTGTTGGGAAACGTCAAAAACTATTTTTAATGCGTGGTTTAACGTTATTTATTGAAAATAACTAGTTTTTAAAGGTCTGTTATCGATAAAACTATTTTTAAGACGTACAAAATTGTTTTTTATTGAAAAAAAATTGTTTTTTTGAGGTGGAAAAATGAAAATATTTAATTCTTAGTGTTGGGAAACGTCAATAACTATTTGTAATGTGTGGTTAAACATTATTTATTGAAAATAACTAGTTTTTAAAGGTCTGTTATCAATAAAACTATTTTTAAGTGGTACAAAATCGTTTTTTATTGAAAAAAAATAGTTTTTTGAGGTGGAAAAATGAAAATATTTAATTCTAAGTGTTGGGAAAACGTCAAAAAGTATTTGTAATGTGTGGTTTAACGTTATTTATTGAAAATAACTAGCTTTTAGAGGTCTGTTATCGATAAAACTATTTTTAAGAGGTACAAAATTGTTTTTTATTGAAAAAAATAGTTTTTTGAGGTGGAAAAATGAAAATATTTAATTCTAAGTGTTGGGAAACGTCAAAAACTATTTGTAATGTGTGGTTTAACGTTATTTATTGAAAATAACTAGTTTCTAGGGGTCTGTTATCGATAAAACTATTTTTGAGAGGTACAAAATCGTTTTTTTACTGAAAAAAACAGTTTTTTGAGGTGGAAAAATGAAAATATTTAATTCTAAGTGTTGGGAAACGTCAAAAACTATTTGTATTGTGTAGTTAAACGTTATTTATTGAAAATAACTAGTTTTTAAAGGTCTGTTATCGATAAAACTATTTTTAAGAGGTACAAAATCGTTTTTTATTGAAAGAAAATAGTTTTTTGTGGTGGAAAAATGAAAATATTTAATTCTAAGTGTTGGGAAACGTTTATCGATAAAACTATTTTTAGGAGGTACAAAATCGTTTTTTATTGAAAAAAAATTGTTTTTTGAGGTGAAAAAATGAAAATATTTAATTCTAAGTGTTGGGAAACGTCAAAAACTATTTGTAATGTGTGGTTTAACGTTATTTATTGAAAATAACTAGCTTTTAGAGGTCTGTTATCGATAAAACTATTTTTAAGAGGTACAAAATTGTTTTTTATTGAAAAAAAATAGTTTTTTGAGGTGGAAAAATGAAAATATTTAATTCTAAGTGTTGGGAAACGTCAAAAACTATTTGTAATGTGTGGTTTAACGTTATTTATTGAAAATAACTAGTTTTTAAAGGTCTGTTATCAATAAAACTATTTTTAAGAGGTACAAAATCGTTTTTTATTGGAAAAAAATAGTTTTTTGAGGTGGAAAAATGAAAATATTTAATTCTAAGTGTTGGGAAACGTCAAAAACTGTTTGTAATGTGTGGTTAAACGTTATTTATTAAATATACTAGTTTTTATAGGTCTGGCAATCGATAACACTATTTTTAAGAAGTACAAAATCGTTTTTTATTGAGAAAAAATAGTTTTTTGAGGTGGAAAAATGAAAATATTTAATTCTAAGTGTTGGGAAACGTCAAAAACTATTTGTAATGTGTGGTTATAACGTTATTTATTGAAAATAACTAGTTTTTAGAGGTCTGTTATCGATAAAACTATTTTTAGGAGGTACAAAATCGTTTTTTATTGAAAGAAAATAGTTTTTTGAGGTGGAAAAATGAAAATATTTAATTCTAAGTGTTGGCAAACGTCAAAAACTATTTGTAATGTGTGGTTTAACGTTATTTATTGAAAATAACTAGTTTTTAAAGGTCTGTTATCGATAAAACTATTTTTAAGAGGTACAAAATTCGTTTTTTATTGAAAAAAAATAGTTTTTTGAGGTGGAAAAATGAAAATATTTAATTCTTAAGTGTTGGGAAACGTCAATAACTATTTGTAATGTGTGGTTAAACGTTATTTATTGAAAATAACTAGTTTTTAAAGGTCTGTTATCGATAAAACTATTTTTAAGATGGTACAAAATCGTTTTTTATTGAAAAAAAATAGTTTTTTGAGGTGGAAAAATGAAAATATTTAATTCTAAATGTTGGGAAACGTCAAAAACTATTTGTAATGTGTGGTTTAACGTTATTTATTGAAAATAACTAGTTTTTAAAGGTCTGTTATCGATAAAACTATTTTTAAGAGGTACAAAATCGTTTTTTATTGGAAAAAAATAGTTTTTTGAGGTGGAAAAATGAAAATATTTAAGTCTAAGTGTTGGGAAACGTCAAAAACTATTTGTAATGTGTGGCTTAACGTTATTTATTGAAAAAAACTAGTTTTTAAAGGTCTGTTATCGATAAAACTATTTTTAAGAGGTACAAAATTGTTTTTTATTGAAAAAAATAGTTTTTTGAGGTGGAAAAATGAAAATATTTAATTCTAAGTGTTGGGAAACGTCAAAAACTATTTGTAATGTGTGGTTTAACGTTATTTATTGAAAATAACTAGTTTTTAAAGGTCTGTTATCGATAAAACTATTTTTAAGAGGTACAAAATCGTTTTTTATTGAAAAAAAATAGCTTTTTTGAGGTGGAAAAATGAAAATATTTAATTCTAAGTGTTGGGAAACGTCAAAAACTATTTGTAATGTGTGGTTTAACGTTATTTATTGAAAATAACTAGTTTTTAGAGGTCTGTTATCGATAAAACTATTTTTAAGAGGTACAAAATCGTTTTTTATTGAGAAAAAATATTTTTATGAGGTGGAAAAATGAAAATATTTAATTCTAAGTGTTGGGAAACGTCAAAAACTATTTGTAATGTGTGGCTTAACGTTATTTATTGAAAAATAACTAGTTTTTAAAGGTCTTTTATCGATAAAACTATTTTTAAGAGGTACAAAATCGTTTTTTATTGAAAAAAATAGTTTTTTGAGGTGGAAAAATGAAAATATTTAATTCTAAGTGTTGGGAAACGTCAAAAACTATTTGTAATGTGTGGTTTAACGTTATTTATTGAAAATAACTAGCTTTTTAGAGGTCTGTTATCGATAAAACTATTTTTAAGAGGTACAAAATTGTTTTTTATTGAAAAAAATAGTTTTTTGAGGTGGAAAAATGAAAATATTTAATTCTAAGTGTTGGGAAACGTCAAAAACTATTTGTAATGTGTGGTTTAACGTTATTTATTGAAAATAACTAGTTTCTAGGGGTCTGTTATCGATAAAACTATTTTTGAGAGGTACAAAATCGTTTTTTACTGAAAAAAAAACAGTTTTTTGAGGTGGAAAAATGAAAATATTTAATTCTAAGTGTTGGGAAACGTCAAAAACTATTTGTATTGTGTAGTTAAACGTTATTTATTGAAAATAACTAGTTTTTAAAGGTCTGTTATCGATAAAACTATTTTTAAGAGGTACAAAATCGTTTCTTATTGAAAGAAAATAGTTTTTTGTGGTGGAAAAATGAAAATATTTAATTCTAAGTGTTGGGAAACGTTTATCGATAAAACTATTTTTAGGAGGTACAAAATCGTTTTTTATTGAAAAAAAATTGTTTTTTGAGGTGAAAAAATGAAAATATTTAATTCTAAGTGTTGGGAAACGTCAAAAACTATTTGTAACGTGTGGTTTAACGTTATTTATTGAAAATAACTAGCTTTTAGAGGTCTGTTATCGATAAAACTATTTTTAAGAGGTACAAAATTGTTTTTTATTGAAAAAAATAGTTTTTTGAGGTGGAAAAATGAAAATATTTAATTCTAAGTGTTGGGAAACGTCAAAAACTATTTGTAACGTGTGGTTTAACGTTATTTATTGAAAATAACTAGTTTTTAAAGGTCTGTTATCGATAAAACTATTTTTAAGAGGTACAAAATCGTTTTTTATTGGAAAAAAATAGTTTTTTGAGGTGGAAAAATGAAAATATTTAATTCTAAGTGTTGGGAAACGTCAAAAACTGTTTGTAATGTGTGGTTAAACGTTATTTATTAAATATTACTAGTTTTTATAGGTTGGCAATCGATAACACTATTTTTAAGAAATACAAAATCGTTTTTTATTGAGAAAAAATAGTTTTTTGAGGTGGAAAAATGAAAATATTTAATTCTAAGTGTTGGGAAACGTCAAAAACTATTTTTAATGTGTGGTATAACGTTATTTATTGAAAATAACTAGTTTTTAGAGGTCTATTATCGATAAAACTATTTTTAGGAGGTACAAAATCGTTCTTTATTGAAAGAAAATTGTTTTTTGAGGTGGAAAAATGAAAATATTTAATTCTAAGTGTTGGCAAACGTCAAAAACTATTTGTAATGCGTGGTTTAACGTTATTTATTGAAAATAATTAGTTTTTAAAGGTCTGTTATCGATAAAACTATTTTTAAGAGGTACAAAATTGTTTTTTATTGAAAAAAAATTGTTTTTTGAGGTGGAAAAATGAAAATATTTAATTCTTAGTGTTGGGAAACGTCAATAACTATTTGTAATGTGTGGTTAAACATTATTTATTGAAAATAACTAGTTTTTAAAGGTCTGTTATCAATAAATCTATTTTTAAGTGGTACAAAATCGTTTTTTATTGAAAAAAAATAGTTTTTTGAGGTGGAAAAATGAAAATATTTAATTCTAAATGTTGGGAAACGTCAAAAACTATTTGTAATGTGTGGTTTAACGTTATTTATTGAAAATAACTAGTTTTTAAAGGTCTGTTATCGATAAAACTATTTTTAAGAGGTACAAAATCGTTTTTTATTGGAAAAAAATAGTTTTTTGAGGTGGAAAAATGAAAATATTTAAGTCTAAGTGTTGGGAAACGTCAAAAACTATTTGTAATGTGTGGCTTAACGTTATTTATTGAAAAAAACTAGTTTTTAAAGGTCTGTTATCGATAAAACTATTTTTAAGAGGTACAAAATTGTTTTTTATTGAAAAAAATAGTTTTTTGAGGTGGAAAAATGAAAATATTTAATTCTAAGTGTTGGGAAACGTCAAAAACTATTTGTAATGTGTGGTTTAACGTTATTTATTGAAAATAACTAGTTTTTAAAGGTCTGTTATCGATAAAACTATTTTTAAGAGGTACAAAATTGTTTTTTATTGAAAAAAAATAGCTTTTTGAGGTGGAAAAATGAAAATATTTAATTCTAAATGTTGGGAAACGTCAAAAACTATTTGTAATGTGTGGTTTAACGTTATTTATTGAAAATAACTAGTTTTTAGAGGTCTGTTATCGATAAAACTATTTTTAAGAGGTACAAAATCGTTTTTTATTGAGAAAAAATAGTTTTATGAGGTGAAAAAATGAAAATATTTAAGTCTAAGTGTTGGGAAACGTCAAAAACTATTTGTAATGTGTGGCTTAACGTTATTTATTGAAAAAAACTAGTTTTTAAAGGTCTGTTATCGATAAAACTATTTTTAAGAGGTACAAAATTGTTTTTTATTGAAAAAAATAGTTTTTTGAGGTGGAAAAATGAAAATATTTAATTCTAAGTGTTGGGAAACGTCAAAAACTATTTGTAATGTGTGGTTTAACGTTATTTATTGAAAATAACTAGTTTTTAGAGGTCTGTTATCGATAAAACTATTTTTGAGAGGTACAAAATCGTTTTTACTGAAAAAAAAACAGTTTTTTGAGGTGGAAAAATGAAAATATTTAATTCTAAGTGTTGGGAAACGTCAAAAACTATTTGTATTGTGTAGTTAAACGTTATTTATTGAAAATAACTAGTTTTTAAAGGTCTGTTATCGATAAAACTATTTTTAACAGGTACAAAATGGTTTTTTATTGAAAGAAAATAGTTTTTTGTGGTGGAAAAATGAAAATATTTAATTCTAAGTGTTGGGAAACGTTTATCGATAAAACTATTTTTAGGAGGTACAAAATCGTTTTTTATTGAAAAAAAATTGTTTTTTGAGGTGAAAAAATGAAAATATTTAATTCTAAGTGTTGGGAAACGTCAAAAACTATTTGTAATGTGTGGTTTAACGTTATTTATTGA
This sequence comes from Drosophila orena, assembly GCA_005876975.1. Lineage (NCBI taxonomy): Eukaryota > Metazoa > Arthropoda > Insecta > Diptera > Drosophilidae > Drosophila > Drosophila orena. The sequence continues at coordinate 9,174 of VCKV01000243.1, read as the reverse complement.
AAATAACTAGTTTTTAAAGGTCTGTTATCGATAAAACTATTTTTAAGAGGTACAAAATTGTTTTTTATTGAAAAAAAATAGTTTTTTGAGGTGGAAAAATGAAAATATTTAATTATAAGTGTTGGGAAACGTCAAAAACTACTTGTAATGTGTGGTTTAACGTTATTTATTGAAAATACCTAGTTTTTAAAGGTCTGTTATCGATAAAACTATTTTTAAGAGGTACAAAATCGTTTTTTATTGAAAAAAAATAGTTTTATGAGGTGGAAAAATGAAAATATTTAATTCTAAGTGTTGGGAAACGTCAAAAACTATTTGTAACGTGTGGTTTAACGTTATTTATTGAAAATAACTAGTTTTTAAAGGTCTGTTATCGATAAAACTATTTTTAAGAGGTACAAAATCGTTTTTTATTGGAAAAAAAATAGTTTTTTGAGGTGGAAAAATGAAAATATTTAATTCTAAGTGTTGGGAAACGTCAAAAACTGTTTGTAATGTGTGGTTAAACGTTATTTATTAAATATTACTAGTTTTTATAGGTTGGCAATCGATAAAACTATTTTTAAGAAATACAAAATCGTTTTTTATTGAGAAAAAATAGTTTTTTGAGGTGGAAAAATGAAAATATTTAATTCTAAGTGTTGGGAAACGTCAAAAACTATTTTTAATGTGTGGTTTAACGTTATTTATTGAAAATAACTAGTTTTTAGAGGTCTGTTATCGATAAAACTATTTTTAGGAGGTACAAAATCGTTCTTTATTGAAAGAAAAATTGTTTTTTGAGGTGGAAAAATGAAAATATTTAATTCTAAGTGTTGGGAAACGTCAAAAACTATTTGTAATGCGTGGTTTAACGTTATTTATTGAAAATAATTAGTTTTTAAAGGTCTGTTATCGATAAAACTATTTTTAAGAGGTACAAAATTGTTTTTTATTGAAAAAAAATTGTTTTTTGAAGTGGAAAAATGAAAATATTTAATTCTTAGTGTTGGGAAACGTCAATAACTATTTGTAATGTGTGGTTAAACATTATTTATTGAAAATAACTAGTTTTTAAAGGTCTGTTATCAATAAAACTATTTTTAAGTGGTACAAAATCGTTTTTTATTGAAAAAAAATAGTTTTTTGAGGTGGAAAAATGAAAATATTTAATTCTAAGTGTTGGGAAACGTCAAAAAGTATTTGTAATGTGTGGTTTAACGTTATTTATTGAAAATAACTAGCTTTTAGAGGTCTGTTATCGATAAAACTATTTTTAAGAGGTACAAAATTGTTTTTTATTGAAAAAAATAGTTTTTTGAGGTGGAAAAATGAAAATATTTAATTCTAAGTGTTGGGAAACGTCAAAAACTATTTGTAATGTGTGGTTTAACGTTATTTATTGAAAATAACTAGTTTTTAGAGGTCTGTTATCGATAAAACTATTTTTGAGAGGTACAAAATCGTTTTTTACTGAAAAAAAACAGTTTTTTGAGGTGGAAAAATGAAAATATTTAATTCTAAGTGTTGGGAAACGTCAAAAACTATTTGTATTGCGTAGTTAAACGTTATTTATTGAAAATAACAAGTTTTTAAAGGTCTGTTATCGATAAAACTATTTTTAAGAGGTACAAAATCGTTTTTTATTGAAAGAAAATAGTTTTTTGTGGTGGAAAAATGAAAATATTTAATTCTAAGTGTTGGGAAACGTTTATCGATAAAACTATTTTTAGGAGGTACAAAATCGTTTTTTATTGAAAAAAAATTGTTTTTTGAGGTGAAAAAATGAAAATATTTAATTCTAAGTGTTGGGAAACGTCAAAAACTATTTGTAATGCGTGGTTTAATGTTATTTATTGAAAATAACTAGTTTTTAAAGGTCTGTTATCGATAAAACTTTTTTTAAGAGGTACAAAATTGTTTTTTATTGAAAAAAATAGTTTTTTGAGGTGGAAAAATGAAAATATTTAATTCTAAGTGTTGGGAAACGTCAAAAACTATTTGTAATGTGTAGTTTAACGTTATTTATTGAAAATAACTAGTTTTTAGAGGTCTGTTATCGATAAAACTATTTTTAAGAGGTACAAAATCGTTTTTTATTGAGAAAAAATATGAAAAAATGAAAATATTTAATTCTTAGTGTTGGGAAACGTCAATAACTATTTGTAATGTGTGGTTAAACATTATTTATTGAAAATAACTAGTTTTTAAAGGTCTGTTATCAATAAAACTATTTTTAAGTGGTACAAAATCGTTTTTTATTGAAAAAAAATAGTTTTTTGAGGTGGAAAAATGAAAATATTTAATTCTAAGTGTTGGGAAACGTCAAAAAGTATTTGTAATGTGTGGTTTAACGTTATTTATTGAAAATAACTAGCTTTTAGAGGTCTGTTATCGATAAAACTATTTTTAAGAGGTACAAAATTGTTTTTTATTGAAAAAAATAGTTTTTTGAGGTGGAAAAATGAAAATATTTAATTCTAAGTGTTGGGAAACGTCAAAAACTATTTGTAATGTGTGGTTTAACGTTATTTATTGAAAATAACTAGTTTTTAGAGGTCTGTTATCGATAAAACTATTATTGAGAGGTACAAAATCGTTTTTTACTGAAAAAAAACAGTTTTTTGAGGTGGAAAAATGAAAATATTTAATTCTAAGTGTTGGGAAACGTCAAAAACTATTTGTATTGCGTAGTTAAACGTTATTTATTGAAAATAACTAGTTTTTAAAGGTCTGTTATCGATAAAACTATTTTTAAGAGGTACAAAATCGTTTTTTATTGAAAGAAAATAGTTTTTTGTGGTGGAAAAATGAAAATATTTAATTCTAAGTGTTGGGAAACGTTTATCGATAAAACTATTTTTAGGAGGTACAAAATCGTTTTTTATTGAAAAAAAATTGTTTTTTGAGGTGAAAAAATGAAAATATTTAATTCTAAGTGTTGGGAAACGTCAAAAACTATTTGTAATGCGTGGTTTAATGTTATTTATTGAAAATAACTAGTTTTTAAAGGTCTGTTATCGATAAAACTTTTTTTAAGAGGTACAAAATTGTTTTTTATTGAAAAAAATAGTTTTTTGAGGTGGAAAAATGAAAATATTTAATTCTAAGTGTTGGGAAACGTCAAAAACTATTTGTAATGTGTGGTTTAACGTTATTTATTGAAAATAACTAGTTTTTAGAGGTCTGTTATCGATAAAACTATTTTTAAGAGGTACAAAATCGTTTTTTATTGAGAAAAAATATGAAAAAATGAAAATATTTAATTCTAAGTGTTGGGAAACGTCAAAAACTGTTTGTAATGTGTGGTTAAACGTAATTTATTAAAAATAACTAGTTTTTAAAGGTCTGTTATCGATAAAACTATTTTTAAGAGGAACAAAATAGTTTTTTGAGGCGGAAAAATGAAAATATTTAATTCTAAGTGTTGGGAAACGTCAAAAACTTATTGTAATGTGTGGTTAAACGTTCTTTATTAAAAATAACTAGTTTTTAGAGGTCGGTAATCAATAAAACTATTTTTAAAAGTACAAAATCGTTTTTAATTGAGAAAAAATAGTTTTTTGAGGTGGAAAAATGAAAATATTTAATTCTAAGTGTTGGGAAACGTCAAAAACTATTTTTAATGCGTGGTTTAACGTTATTTATTGAAAATAATTAGTTTTTAAAGGTCTGTTATCGATAAAACTATTTTTAAGAGGTACAAAATTGTTTTTTATTGAAAAAAAATAGTTTTTTGAGGTGGAAAAATGAAAATATTTAATTCTTAGTGTTGGGAAACGTCAAAAACTATTTGTAATGTGTGGTTAAACGTTATTTATTGAAAATAACTAGTTTTTAAGAGGTCTGTTATCGATAAAACTATTTTTAAGAGGTACAAAATCGTTTTTTATTGAAAAAAAATAGTTTTTTGAGGTGGAAAAATGAAAATATTTAATTCTAAGTGTTGGGAAACGTCAAAAACTGTTTGTAATGTGTGGTTAAACGTTATTTATTAAAAATAACTAGTTTTTAAAGGTCTGTTATCGATAAAACTATTTTTAAGAGGAACAAAATCGTTTTTTATTGAAAAAAAATAGTTTTTTGAGGCTGGAAAAATGAAAATATTTAATTCTAAGTGTTGGGAAACGTCAAAAACTTATTGTAATGTGTGGTTAAACGTTCTTTATTAAAAATAACTAGTTTTAAGAGGTCGGTAATCAATAAAACTATTTTTAAAAGTACAAAATCGTTTTTAATTGAGAAAAAATAGTTTTTTGAGGTGGAAAAATGAAAATATTTAATTCTAAGTGTTGGGAAACGTCAAAAACTATTTTTAATGCGTGGTTTAACGTTATTTATTAAAAATAACTAGTTTTTAAAGGTCTGTTATCGATAAAACTATTTTTAAGACGTACAAAATTGTTTTTTATTGAAAAAAAATTGTTTTTTGAGGTGGAAAAATGAAAATATTTAATTCTTAGTGTTGGGAAACGTCAATAACTATTTGTAATGTGTGGTTAAACATTATTTATTGAAAATAACTAGTTTTTAAAGGTCTGTTATCAATAAAACTATTTTTAAGTGGTACAAAATCGTTTTTTATTGAAAAAAAATAGTTTTTTGAGGTGGAAAAATGAAAATATTTAATTCTAAGTGTTGGGAAAACGTCAAAAACGTATTTGTAATGTGTGGTTTAACGTTATTTATTGAAAATAACTAGCTTTTAGAGGTCTGTTATCGATAAAACTATTTTTAAGAGGTACAAAATTGTTTTTTATTGAAAAAAATAGTTTTTTGAGGTGGAAAAATGAAAATATTTAATTCTAAGTGTTGGGAAACGTCAAAAACTATTTGTAATGTGTGGTTTAACGTTATTTATTGAAAATAACTAGTTTCTAGGGGTCTGTTATCGATAAAACTATTTTTGAGAGGTACAAAATCGTTTTTTACTGAAAAAAAAACAGTTTTTTGAGGTGGAAAAATGAAAATATTTAATTCTAAGTGTTGGGAAACGTCAAAAACTATTTGTATTGTGTAGTTAAACGTTATTTATTGAAAATAACTAGTTTTTAAAGGTCTGTTATCGATAAAACTATTTTTAAGAGGTACAAAATCGTTTCTTATTGAAAGAAAATAGTTTTTTGTGGTGGAAAAATGAAAATATTTAATTCTAAGTGTTGGGAAACGTTTATCGATAAAACTATTTTTAGGAGGTACAAAATCGTTTTTTATTGAAAAAAAATTGTTTTTTGAGGTGAAAAAATGAAAATATTTAATTCTAAGTGTTGGGAAACGTCAAAAACTATTTGTAATGCATGGTTTAATGTTATTTATTGAAAATAACTAGTTTTTAAAGGTCTGTTATCGATAAAACTTTTTTTAAGAGGTACAAAATTGTTTTTTATTGAAAAAAAATAGTTTTTTGAGGTGGAAAAATGAAAATATTTAATTCTAAGTGTTGGGAAACGTCAAAAACTATTAGTAATGTGTGGTTTAACGTTATTTATTGAAAATAACTAGTTTTTAGAGGTCTGTTATCGATAAAACTATTTTTAAGAGGTACAAAATCGTTTTTTATTGAGAAAAAATATGAAAAAATGAAAATATTTAATTCTTAGTGTTGGGAAACGTCAATAACTATTTGTAATGTGTGGTTAAACATTATTTATTGAAAATAACTAGTTTTTAAAGGTCTGTTATCAATAAAACTATTTTTAAGAGGTACAAAATCGTTTTTTATTGAAAAAAAATAGTTTTTTGAGGTGGAAAAATGAAAATATTTAATTCTAAGTGTTGGGAAACGTCAAAAACTATTTGTAATGTGTGGTTTAACGTTATTTATTGAAAATAACTAGTTTTTAGAGGTCTGTTATCGATAAAACTATTTTTAAGAGGTACAAAATTGTTTTTTATTGAAAAAAATAGTTTTTTGAGGTGGAAAAATGAAAATATTTAATTCTAAGTGTTGGGAAACGTCAAAAACTATTTGTAATGTGTGGTTTAACGTTATTTATTGAAAATAACTAGTTTTTAGAGGTCTGTTATCGATAAAACTATTTTTAAGAGGTACAAAATCGTTTTTTATTGAAAAAAAATAGTTTTTTGAGGTGGAAAAATGAAAATATTTAATTCTAAGTGTTGGGAAACGTCAAAAACTATTTGTAATGTGTAGGTTAAACGTTATTTATTGAAAATAACTAGTTTTTAAAGGTCTGTTATCGATAAAACTATTTTTAAGAGGTACAAAATCGTTTTTTATTGAAAGAAAATAGTTTTTTGTGGTGGAAAAATGAAAATATTTAATTCTAAGTGTTGGGAAACGTTTATCGATAAAACTATTTTTAGGAGGTACAAAATCGTTTTTTATTGAAAAAAAATTGTTTTTTGAGGTGAAAAAATGAAAATATTTAATTCTAAGTGTTGGGAAACGTCAAAAACTATTTGTAATGTGTGGTTTAACGTTATTTATTGAAAATAACTAGTTTTTAAAGGTCTGTTATCGATAAAACTTTTTTTAAGAGGTACAAAATTGTTTTTTATTGAAAAAAATAGTTTTTTGAGGTGGAAAAATGAAAATATTTAATTCTAAGTGTTGGGAAACGTCAAAAACTATTTGTAATGTGTGGTTTAACGTTATTTATTGAAAATAACTAGTTTTTAGAGGTCTGTTATCGATAAAACTATTTTTAAGAGGTACAAAATCGTTTTTTATTGAGAAAAAATAGTTTTTTGAGGTGGAAAAATGAAAATATTTAATTCTAAGTGTTGGGAAACGTCAAAAACTATTTGTAATGTGTGGTTAAACGTTATTTATTAAAATAACTAGTTTTTAAAGGTCTGTTATCGATAAAACTATTTTTAAGAGGTACAAAATCGTTTTTTATTGAGAAAAAATAGTTTTTTGAGGTGGAAAAATGAAAATATTTAATTCTAAGTGTTGGGAAACGTCAAAAACTATTTGTAATGTGTGGTTAAACGTTATTTATTAAAAATAACTAGTTTTTAGAGGTCTGTTAATCGATAAAACTATTTTTAAGAGGTACAAAATCGTTTTTTATTGAGAAAAAATAGTTTTTTGAGGTGGAAAAATGAAAATATTTAATTCTAAGTGTTGGGAAACGTCAAAAACTATTTGTAATGTGTGGTTTAACGTTATTTATTGAAAATAACTAGTTTTTAGAGGTCTGTTATCGATAAAACTATTTTTAAGAGGTACAAAATTGTTTTTTATTGAAAAAAAATAGTTTTTTGAGGTGGAAAAATGAAAATATTTAATTCTAAGTGTTGGGAAACGTCAAAAACTATTTGTAATGTGTGGTTAAACGTTATTTATTGAAAATAACTAGTTTTTAAGAGGTCTGTTATCGATAAAACTATTTTTAAGAGGTACAAAATCGTTTTTTATTGAAAAAAAATAGTTTTTTGAGGTGGAAAAATGAAAATATTTAATTCTAAGTGTTGGGAAACGTCAAAAACTGTTTGTAATGTGTGGTTAAACGTTATTTATTAAAAATAACTAGTTTTTAAAGGTCTGTTATCGATAAAACTATTTTTAAGAGGTAACAAAATCGTTTTTTATTGAAAAAAAATAGTTTTTTGAGGTGGAAAAATGAAAATATTTAATTCTAAGTGTTGGGAAACGTCAAAAACTATTTGTAATGTGTGGTTAAACGTTATTTATTAAAAATAACTAGTTTTTAAGAGGTCGGTAATCGAATAAAACTATTTTTAAAAGTACAAAATCGTTTTTAATTGAGAAAAAATAGTTTTTTGAGGTGGAAAAATGAAAATATTTAATTCTAAGTGTTGGGAAACGTCAAAAACTATTTTTAATGTGTGGTTTAACGTTATTTATTAAAAATAACTAGTTTTTAAAGGTCTGTTATCGATAAAACTATTTTTAAGACGTACAAAATTGTTTTTTATTGAAAAAAAATTGTTTTTTGAGGTGGAAAAATGAAAATATTTAATTCTTAGTGTTGGGAAACGTCAATAACTATTTGTAATGTGTGGTTAAACATTATGTATTGAAAATAACTAGTTTTTAAAGGTCTGTTATCAATAAAACTATTTTTAAGATGGTACAAAATCGTTTTTTATTGAAAAAAAATAGTTTTTTGAGGTGGAAAAATGAAAATATTTAATTCTAAGTGTTGGAAAACGTCAAAAACGTATTTGTAATGTGTGGTTTAACGTTATTTATTGAAAATAACTAGCTTTTAGAGGTCTGTTATCGATAAAACTATTTTTAAGAGGTACAAAATTGTTTTTTATTGAAAAAAATAGTTTTTTGAGGTGGAAAAATGAAAATATTTAATTCTAAGTGTTGGGAAACGTCAAAAACTATTTGTAATGTGTGGTTTAACGTTATTTATTGAAAATAACTAGTTTCTAGGGGTCTGTTATCGATAAAACTATTTTTGAGAGGTACAAAATCGTTTTTTACTGAAAAAAAAACAGTTTTTTGAGGTGGAAAAATGAAAATATTTAATTCTAAGTGTTGGGAAACGTCAAAAACTATTTGTATTGTGTAGTTAAACGTTATTTATTGAAAATAACTAGTTTTTAAAGGTCTGTTATCGATAAAACTATTTTTAAGAGGTACAAAATCGTTTTTTATTGAAAGAAAATAGTTTTTTGTGGTGGAAAAATGAAAATATTTAATTCTAAGTGTTGGGAAACGTTTATCGATAAAACTATTTTTAGGAGGTACAAAATCGTTTTTTATTGAAAAAAAAAGTTTTTTTGAGGTGAAAAATGAAAATATTTAATTCTAAGTGTTGGGAAACGTCAAAAACTATTGTAATGTGTGGTTTAACGTTATTTATTGAAAATAACTAGTTTTTAAAGGTCTGTTATCGATAAAACTTTTTTTAAGAGGTACAAAATTGTTTTTTATTGAAAAAAAATAGTTTTTTGAGGTGGAAAAATGAAAATATTTAATTCTAAGTGTTGGGAAACGTCAAAAACTATTTGTAATGTGTGGTTTAACGTTATTTATTGAAAATAACTAGTTTTTAGAGGTCTGTTATCGATAAAACTATTTTTAAGAGGTACAAAATCGTTTTTTATTGAGAAAAAATATGAAAAATGAAAATATTTAATTCTAAGTGTTGGGAAACGTCAAAAACTATTTGTAATGTGTGGTTAAACGTTATTTATTAAAAATAACTAGTTTTTAAAGGTCTGTTATCGATAAAACTATTTTTAAGG
>VCKV01000242.1:0-57853 GCA_005876975.1 Drosophila orena | reverse complement strand
ATATTTTCACTTTTCCACCTCATAAATATATTTTTTTCAATAAAAATGGATTTTTGCCTTTGAAAAATAGTTTTATCGATTTCCAACCTCTAAAAACAAGTTATTTTTAATAAATACCGTTATTCCACAAATTATAAATAGTTTTTGACGCTTCCCTACACTTAATATTAAATATTTTCAATTTTCCACCTCATTTTTTTCAATAAAAAACGATTTTGTACCTTTTAAAAATAGTTTTATAGATTGCCAACCTCTAAGAACTAGTTATTTTTAATAATTAACGCTTACCCACACATTACAATAGTTTTTGACGTTTCCCAACACTTAGAACTAAATATTTTTTTTTCCGCCTCATTAAACTATTTTTTTTCAATAAAAGAACGATTTTGTACCTTTTAAAAATAGTTTTATCAATAGCCAACCTCTAAAAACTAGTTTTTTTAATAAATAACGTTCACTCACACATTACAAATAGTTTTTGACGTTTCCCAACACTTAAAACTAAATATTTTTATTTTTCCACCTCATATAACTATTTTTTTCAATAAAAAACGATTTTGTACCTTTTAAAAATATTTTTGTCGATTGCCAACCTCTAAACTAGTTATTTTTAAACTAGTTAAGCTAGTTATTTTTAATAAATAACGTTTACCCATTACAAATAGTTTTAGACGCTTCTCTACACTTAAAATTAAATATTTTCACTTTTCCACCTCATAAATATATTTTTTTCAATAAAAATGGATTTTTGCCTTTGAAAAATAGTTTTATCGATTTCCAACCTCTAAAAACAAGTTATTTTTAATAAATACCGTTATTCCACAAATTATAAATAGTTTTTGACGCTTCCCTACACTTAATATTAAATATTTTCAATTTTCCACCTCATTTTTTTCAATAAAAAACGATTTTGTACCTTTTAAAAATAGTTTTATAGATTGCCAACCTCTAAGAACTAGTTATTTTTAATAATTAACGCTTACCCACACATTACAATAGTTTTTGACGTTTCCCAACACTTAGAACTAAATATTTTTTTTTTCCGCCTCATTAAACTATTTTTTTTCAATAAAAGAACGATTTTGTACCTTTTAAAAATAGTTTTATCAATAGCCAACCTCTAAAAACTAGTTTTTTTAATAAATAACGTTCACTCACACATTACAAATAGTTTTTGACGTTTCCCAACACTTAAAACTAAATATTTTTATTTTTCCACCTCTTAAAATTATTTTTTTCAATAAAAAACGATTTTGTACCTTTTAAAAATAGTTTTATCGATCGCCAACCTCTAAAAACTAGTTACTTTTAATAAATAACGTTTACCCACACATTACAAATAGTTTTTGACGCTACCCTACACTTAAAATTAAATATTTTCACTTTTCCACCTCATAAATATATTTTTTTCAATAAAAATGGATTTTTGCCTTTGAAAAATAGTTTTATCGATTCCCAACCTCTAAGAACAAGTTATTTTTAATAAATACCGTTATTCCACAAATTATAAATAGTTTTTGACGCTTCCCTACACTTAATATTAAATATTTTCAATTTTCCACCTCATTTTTTTCAATAAAAAACGATTTTGTACCTTTTAAAAATAGTTTTATAGATTGCCAACCTCTAAGAACTAGTTATTTTTAATAATTAACGCTTACCCACACATTACAATAGTTTTTGACGTTTCCCAACACTTAGAACTAAATATTTTTTTTTCCGCCTCATTAAACTATTTTTTTCAATAAAAGAACGATTTTGTTCCTTTTAAAAATAGTTTTATCAATAGCCAACCTCTAAAAACTAGTTATTTTTAATAAATAACGTTTACCCACACATTACAAATAGTTTTTGACGTTCCCCAACATATTTAATTCTATATTTTCATTTTGCCACCTCATAAATATATATTTTTCAATAAAAAAGGATTTTTACCTTTGAAAAATAGTTTTATCGATTCCCAACCTCTAAAAACAAGTTATTTTAAAGAAATACCGTTATTTGACAAATTATAAATAGTTTTTGACGCTTCCCTACACTTAAAATTAAATATTTTCATTTTTCCACCTCATTTTTTTCAATAAAAAACGATTTTGTACCTTTTAAAAATAGTTTTATCGATCGCCAACCTCTAAAAACTAGTTATTTTTAATAAATAACGTTTACCCACACATTACAAATAGTTTTTGACGTTTCCCTACACTTAAAATTAAATACTTTTATTTTTCCACCTCATAAAACTATTTTTTTCAATAAAAAAGGATTTTTACCTTTTAAAAAAAGTTTTATCGATTGCCAACCTCTAAAAACTAGTTATTTTTAATAAATAACGTTTACCCACACATTACAAATAGTTTTTGACGTTCCCCAACATATTTAATTCTATATTTTCATTTTGCCACCTCATATATATATTTTTTTTAATAAAAAAGGATTTTTACCTTTGAAAAATAGTTTTATCGATTCCCAACCTCTAAAAGTAAGTTATTTTTAATAAATACCGTTATTCGACAAATTATAAATAGTTTTTGACGCTTCCCTACACTTAAAATTAAATATTTTCATTTTTCCACCTCATTTTTTTCAATAAAAAACGATTTTGTACCTTTTAAAAATAGTTTTATCGATCGCCAACCTCTAAAAACTAGTTATTTTTAATAAATAACGTTTACCCACACATTACAAATAGTTTTTGACGCTACCCTACACTTAAAATTAAATATTTTCATTTTTCCACCTCATATAACTATTTTTTTCAATAAAAAACGATTTTGTACCTTTTAAAAATATTTTTATCGATTGCCAACCTCTAAACTAGTTATTTTTAAACCAGTTAAGCTAGTTATTTTTAATAAATAACGTTTACCCATTACAAATAGTTTTAGACGCTTCTCTACACTTAAAATTAAATATTTTCACTTTTCCACCGCAGAAAACTATTTTTTTCAATAAAAAACGATTTTGTACCTTTTTAAAAATAGTTTTATCTTTTGCCAACCTCTAAAAACTAGTTATGTTTAATAAATAACGTTTACCCACACATTACAAATAGTTTTTGACGTTCCCCAACATATTTAATTCTATATTTTCATTTTGCCACCTCATAAATATATTTTTTTCAATAAAAAAGGATTTTTACCTTTGAAAAATAGTTTTATCGATTCCCAACCTCTAAAAACAAATTATTTTTAATAAATACCGTTATTCGACAAATTATAAATAGTTTTTGACGCTTCCCTACACTTAAAATTAAATATTTTAATTTTTCCACCTCATTTTTTTCAATAAAAAACGATTTTGTACCTTTTAAAAATAGTTTTATCGATCGCCAACCTCTCAAAACTAGTTATTTTTAATAAATAACGTTTACCCACACATTACAAATAGTTTTTGACGCTACCCTACACTTAAAATTAAATATTTTCATTTTTCCACCTCATATAACTATTTTTTTCAATAAAAAACGATTTTGTACCTTTTAAAAATATTTTTATCGATTGCCAACCTCTAAACTAGTTATTTTTAAACTAGTTAAACTAGTTATTTTTAATAAATAACGTTTACCCATTACAAATAGTTTTAGACGCTTCTCTACACTTAAAATTAAATATTTTCACTTTTCCACCGCATAAAACTATTTTTTTCAATAAAAAACGATTTTGTACCTTTTTAAAAATAGTTTTATCTTTTGCCAACCTATAAAAACTAGTTATTTTTAATAAATAACGTTTACCCACACATTACAAATAGTTTTTGACGTTCCCCAACATATTTAATTCTATGTTTTCATTTTGCCACCTCATAAATATATTTTTTTCAATAAAAAAGGATTTTTACCTTTGTAAAATAGTTTTATCGATTCCCAACCTCTAAAAACAAGTTATTTTTAATAAATACCGTTATTCGACAAATTATAAATAGTTTTTGACGCTTCCCTACACTTAAAATTAAATATTTTCATTTTTCCACCTCATTTTTTTCAATAAAAAACGATTTTGTACCTTTTAAAAATAGTTTTATCGATCTCCAACCTCTAAAAACTAGTTATTTTTAATAAATAACGTTTACCCACACATTACACATAGTTTTTGACGTTTCCCTACACTTAAAATTAAATACTTTTATTTTTCCACCTCATAAAACTATTTTTTTCAATAAAAAAGGATTTTTACCTTTTAAAAATAGTTTTATCGATTGCCAACCTCTAAAAACTAGTTATTTTTAATAAATAACGTTTACCCACACATTACAAATAGTTTTTGACGCTACCCTACACTTAAAATTAAATATTTTCATTTTTCCACCTCATATAACTATTTTTTTCAATAAAAAACGATTTTGTACCTTTTAAAAATATTTTGATCGATTGCCAACCTCTAAACTAGTTATTTTTAAACTAGTTAAACTAGTTATTTTTAATAAATAACGTTTACCCATTACAAATAGTTTTAGACGCTTCTCTACACTTAAAATTAAATATTTTCACTTTTCCACCGCATAAAACTATTTTTGTCAATAAAAAACGATTTTGTACCTTTTTAAAAATAGTTTTATCTTTTGCCAACCTCTAAAAACTAGTTATTTTTAATAAATAACGTTAACCCCCACATTACAAATAGTTTTTGACGTTCCCCAACATATTTAATTCTATATTTTCATTTTGCCACCTCATAAATATATTTTTTTCAATAAAAAAGGATTTTTACCTTTGAAAAATAGTTTTATCGATTCCCAACCTCTAAAAACAAGTTATTTTTAATAAATACCGTTATTCGACAAATTATAAATAGTTTTTGACGCTTCCCTACACTTAAAATTAAATATTTTCATTTTTCCACCTCATTTTTTTCAATAAAAAACGATTTTGTACCTTTTAAAAATAGTTTTATCGATCGCCAACCTCTAAAAACTAGTTATTTTTAATAAATAACGTTTACCCACACATTACAAATAGTTTTTGACGTTTCCCTACACTTAAAATTAAATACTTTTATTTTTCCACCCCATAAAACTATTTTTTTCAATAAAAAAGGATTTTTACCTTTTAAAAATAGTTTTATCGATTGCCAACCTCTAAAAACTAGTTCCTTTTAATAAATAACGTTTACCCACACATTACAAATAGTTTTTGACGCTACCCTACACTTAAAATTAAATATTTTCATTTTTCCACCTCATATAACTATTTTTTTCAATAAAAAACGATTTTGTACCTTTTAAAATATTTTTATCGATTGCCAACCTCTAAACTAGTTATTTTTAAACTTGTTAAACTAGTTATTTTTAATAAATAACGTTTACCCATTACAAATAGTTTTAGACGCTTCTCTACACTTAAAATTAAATATTTTCACTTTTCCACCGCATAAAACTATTTTTTTCAATAAAAAACGATTTTGTACCTTTTTAAAAATAGTTTTATCGATTGCCAACCTCTAAAAACTAGTTATTTTTAATAAATAACGTTTACCCACACATTACAAATAGTTTTTGACGTTTCCCTACACTTGAAAATAAATATTTTCATTTTTCCACCTCATAAATCTATTTTTTTTCAATAAAAAAGGATTTTTACCATTTAAAAATAGTTTTATCGATTGCCAACCTCTAAAAACTAGTTATTTTTAATAATTAACGCTTACCCACACATTTTGTACCTTTTTAAAAATAGTTTTATCGATTGCCAACCTCTAAAAACTAGTTATTTTTAATAAATAACGTTTACCCACACATTACAAATAGTTTTTGACGTTTCCCTACACTTGAAAATAAATATTTTCATTTTTCCACCTCATAAATCTATTTTTTTTTCAATAAAAAAGGATTTTTACCATTTAAAAATAGTTTTATCGATTGCCAACCTCTAAAAACTAGTTATTTTTAATAATTAACGCTTACCCACACATTACAATACACATTACACTTTTTCCTACACTTAAAATTAAACATTTTCATTTTTCCACCTCAGAAAATTATTTTTTTCAAAAAAAAGGATTTTAACCTTTTAAAAATAGTTTTATCGATTGCAAACCTCTAAAAACTACTTATTTTTAATAAATACTGTTATCCCACACATTACAAATAGTTTTTGACGCTTCCCTACACTTAAAATTAAATATTTTCATTTTTCCACCTCATTTTTTTCAATAAAAAATGAATTTTGTACCTTTTTAAAAATAGTTTTATAGATTGCCAACCTCTAAAAACTAGTTATTTTTAATATATAACGTTTACCCACACCTTTTAAATAGTTTTTGACGTTACCCAACATATTTAATTCTATATTTTCATTTTGCCACCTCATAAATCTATTTTTTTTCAATAAAAAAAGATTTTTACCATTTAAAAATAGTTTTATCGATTGCCAACCCCTAAAAACTAGTTATTTTTAATAAATAACGTTTACCCACACATTACAAATAGTTTTTGACGTTTCCCTACACTTTAAATAAAATATTTTTATTTTTCCACCTCATAAATCTATTCTTTTTCAATCAAAAAGGATTTTTACCATTTAAAAATAGTTTTATCGATTGCCAACCTCTAAAAACTAGTTATTTTTAATAATTGACGCTTACCCACACATTACAATACACATTACACATTTTCCTACACTTAAAATTAAACATTTTCCTTTTTCCACGTCAGAAATTTATTTTTTTCAATAAAAAAGTATTTTTACCTTTTAAAAATAGTTTTATCGATTGCCAACATCGAAGAACCAGATATTTTTAATAAATAACGTTAACCTATTACAAATGGTTTTAGACACCTTCCTACACTAAAATTAAATATTTTCATTTTTTCACCGCATAAAACTATATTTTAAAATAAAAAACGATTTTGTACCTTTTAAAAATAGTTTTATCGATTGCCAACCTCTAAAAACTAGTTATTTTTAATAAATAACGCTTACCCACACATTACAAATAGTATTTGACGTTTCCCAACATATTTAATTCTATATTTTCATTTTTCCACCTCATAAATCTATTTTTTTTCAATAAAAAAGGATTTTTACCTATTAAAAATAGTTTTATCGATTGCCAACCTCTAAAAACTAGTTATTTTTAATAAATACTGTTATCCCACACATTAAAAATAGTTTTTGACGCTTCCCTACACTTAAAATTAAATATTTTCAGTTTTTCACCTCATTTTTTTCAATAAAAAATGAATTTTGTACCTTTTCAAAAATAGTTTTATAGATTGCCAACCTCTAAAAACTAGTTATTTTTAATATATAACGTTTACCCACACCTTTTAAATAGTTTTTGACGTTTCCCAACATATTTAATTCTATATTTTCATCTTGCCACCTCATAAATCTATTTTATTTCAATATAAAAAGATTTTTACCATTTAAAAATAGTTTTATCGATTGCCAACCCCTAAAAACTAGTTATTTTTAATAAATAACGTTTACGCACACATAACAAATAGTTTTTGACGTTTCCCTACACTTAAAATAAAATATTTTCATTTTTCCACCTCATAAATCTATTCTTTTTCAATAAAAAAGGATTTTTACCATTTAAAAATAGTTTTATCGATTGCCAACCTCTAAAAACTAGTTATTTTTAATAATTGACGCTTACCCACACATTTTGTACCTTTTTAAAAATAGTTTTATCGATTGCCAACCTCTAAAAACTAGTTATTTTTAATAAATAACGTTTACCCACACATTACAAATAGTTTTTGACGTTTCCCTACACTTGAAAATAAATATTTTCATTTTTCCACCTCATAAATCTATTTTTTTTCAATAAAAAAGGATTTTTACCATTTAAAAATAGTTTTATCGATTGCCAACCTCTAAAAACTAGTTATTTTTAATAATTAACGCTTACCCACACATTTTGTACCTTTTTAAAAATAGTTTTATCGATTGCCAACCTCTAAAAACTAGTTATTTTTAATAAATAACGTTTACCCACACATTACAAATAGTTTTTGACGTTTCCCTACACTTGAAAATAAATATTTTCATTTTTCCACCTCATAAATCTATTTTTTTTCAATAAAAAAGGATTTTTACCATTTAAAAATAGTTTTATCGATTGCCAACCTCTAAAAACTAGTTATTTTTAATAATTAACGCTTACCCACACATTACAATACACATTACACTTTTTCCTACACTTAAAATTAAACATTTTCATTTTTCCACCTCAGAAAATTATTTTTTTCAAAAAAAAGGATTTTAACCTTTTAAAAATAGTTTTATCGATTGCAAACCTCTAAAAACTACTTATTTTTAATAAATACTGTTATCCCACACATTAAAAATAGTTTTTGACGCTTCCCTACACTTAAAATTAAATATTTTCATTTTTCCACCTCATTTTTTTCAATAAAAAATGAATTTTGTACCATTTTAAAAATAGTTTTATAGATTGCCAACCTCTAAAAACTAGTTATTTTTAATATATAACGTTTACCTACACATTACAAATAGTTTCTGACGTTTCCCAACATATTTAATTCTATATTTTCATTTTTCCACCTCATAAATCTATTTTTTTTCAATAAAAAAGGATTTTTACCTATTAAAAATAGTTTTATCGATTGCCAACCTCTAAAAACTAGTTATTTTTAATAAATAATGTTATCCCACACATTACAAATAGTTTTTGACGCTTCCCTACACTTAAAATTAAATATTTTCATTTTTCCACCTCATTTTTTTCAATAAAATATGAATTTTGTACCTTTTTAAAAATAGTTTTATAGATTGCCAACCTCTAAAAACTAGTTATTTTTAATATATAACGTTTACCCACACCTTTTAAATAGTTTTTGACGTTACCCAACATATTTAATTCTATATTTTCATTTTGCCACCTCATAAATCTATTTTTTTTCAATAAAAAAAGATTTTTACCATTTAAAAATAGTTTTATCGATTGCCAACCCCTAAAAACTAGTTATTTTTAATAAATAACGTTTACCCACGCATTACAAATAGTTTTTGACGTTTCCCTACACTTTAAATAAAATATTTTCATTTTTCCACCTCATAAATCTATTCTTTTTCAATCAAAAAGGATTTTTACCATTTAAAAATAGTTTTATCGATTGCCAACCTCTAAAAACTAGTTATTTTTAATAATTGACGCTTACCCACACATTACAATACACATTACACATTTTCCTACACTTAAAATTAAACATTTTCCTTTTTCCACGTCAGAAATTTATTTTTTTCAATAAAAAAGTATTTTTACCTTTTAAAAATAGTTTTATCGATTGCCAACATCGAAGAACCAGATATTTTTAATAAATAACGTTAACCTATTACAAATGGTTTTAGACACCTTCCTACACTAAAATTAAATATTTTCATTTTTTCACCGCATAAAACTATATTTTAAAATAAAAAACGATTTTGTACCTTTTAAAAATAGTTTTATCGATTGCCAACCTCTAAAAACTAGTTATTTTTAATAAATAACGCTTACCCACACATTACAAATAGTATTTGACGTTTCCCAACATATTTAATTCTATATTTTCATTTTTCCACCTCATAAATCTATTTTTTTTCAATAAAAAAGGATTTTTACCTATTAAAAATAGTTTTATCGATTGCCAACCTCTAAAAACTAGTTATTTTTAATAAATACTGTTATCCCACACATTAAAAATAGTTTTTGACGCTTCCCTACACTTAAAATTAAATATTTTCAGTTTTTCACCTCATTTTTTTCAATAAAAAATGAATTTTGTACCTTTTCAAAAATAGTTTTATAGATTGCCAAACTCTAAAAACTAGTTATTTTTAATATATAACGTTTACCCACACCTTTTAAATAGTTTTTGACGTTTCCCAACATATTTAATTCTATATTTTCATCTTGCCACCTCATAAATCTATTTTATTTCAATATAAAAAGATTTTTACCATTTAAAAATAGTTTTATCGATTGCCAACCCCTAAAAACTAGTTATTTTTAATAAATAACGTTTACGCACACATAACAAATAGTTTTTGACGTTTCCCTACACTTAAAATAAAATATTTTCATTTTTCCACCTCATAAATCTATTCTTTTTCAATAAAAAAGGATTTTTACCATTTAAAAATAGTTTTATCGATTGCCAACCTCTAAAAACTAGTTATTTTTAATAATTGACGCTTACCCACACATTACAATACACATTACACATTTTCCTACACTTAAAATTAAACATTTTCATTTTTCCACGTCAGAAATTTATTTTTTTCAATAAAAAAGGATTTTTACCTTTTAAAAATAGTTTTATCGATTGCCAACATCGAAGAACCAGATATTTTTAATAAATAACGTTAACCCATTACAAATGGTTTTAGACACCTTCCTACACTAAAATTAAATATTTTCATTTTTTCACCGCATAAAACTATATTTTAAAATAAAAAACGATTTTGTACCTTTTAAAAATAGTTTTATCGATTGCCAACCTCTAAAAACTAGATATTTTTAATAAATCACGCTTACCCACACATTACAAATAGTTTTTGACGTTTCCCAACATATTTAATTCTATATTTTCATTTTTCCACCTCATAAATCTATTTTTTTTCAATAAAAAAGGATTTTTACCTATTAAAAATAGTTTTATCGATTGCCAACCTCTAAAAACTATTTATTTTTAATAAATAACGTTTACCCACACATTACAAATAGTTTTTGACGCTACCCTACACTTAAAATTAAATATTTTCATTTTTCCACCTCATATAACTATTTTTTTCAATAAAAAACGATTTTGTATCTTTTAAAAATATTTTTATCGATTGCCAACCTCTAAACTAGTTATTTTTAAACTAGTTAAACTAGTCATTTTTAATAAATAAAGTTTACCCATTACAAATAGTTTTAGACGCTTCTCTACACTTAAAATTAAATATTTTCACTTTTCCACCGCATAAAACTATTTTTTTCAATAAAAAACGATTTTGTAACTTTTTAAAAGTAGTTTTATCTTTTGCCAACCTCTAAAAACTAGTTATTTTTAATAAATAACGTTTACCCACACATTACAAATAGTTTTTGACGTTCCCCAACATATTTAATTCTATATTTTCATTTTGCCACCTCATAAATATATTTTTTTCAATAAAAAAGGATTTTTACCTTTGAAAAATAGTTTTATCGATTCCCAACCTCTAAAAACAAATTATTTTTAATAAATACCGTTATTCGACAAATTATAAATAGTTTTTGACGCTAACCTACACTTAAAATTAAATATTTTCATTTTTCCACCTCATTTTTTTCAATAATTTGTACCTTTTTTTGTACCTTTTAAAAATAGTTTTATCGATCGCCAACCTCTAAAAACTAGTTATTTTTAATAAATAACGTTTACCCACACATTACAAATAGTTTTTGACGTTTCCCTACACTTAAAATTAAATACTTTTATTTTTCCACCTCATAAAACTATTTTTTTCAATAAAAAAGGATTTTTACCTTTTAAAAATAGTTTTATCGATTGCCAACCTCTAAAAACTAGTTCCTTTTAATAAATAACGTTTACCCACACATTACAAATAGTTTTTGACGCTACCCTACACTTAAAATTAAATATTTTCATTTTTCCACCTCATATAACTATTTTTTTCAATAAAAAACGATTTTGTACCTTTTAAAATATTTTTAT
Source organism: Drosophila orena (assembly GCA_005876975.1). NCBI lineage: Eukaryota > Metazoa > Arthropoda > Insecta > Diptera > Drosophilidae > Drosophila > Drosophila orena. The sequence continues at coordinate 46,201 of VCKV01000242.1, read as the reverse complement.
CGATTGCCAACCTCTAAACTAGTTATTTTTAAACTTGTTAAACTAGTTATTTTTAATAAATAACGTTTACCCATTACAAATAGTTTTAGACGCTTCTCTACACTTAAAATTAAATATTTTCACTTTTCCACCGCATAAAACTATTTTTTTCAATAAAAAACGATTTTGTACCTTTTTAAAAATAGTTTTATCGATTGCCAACCTCTAAAAACTAGTTATTTTTAATAAATAACGTTTACCCACACATTACAAATAGTTTTTGACGTTTCCCTACACTTGAAAATAAATATTTTCATTTTTCCACCTCATAAATCTTTTTTTTTTCAATAAAAAAGGATTTTTACCATTTAAAAATAGTTTTATCGATTGCCAACCTCTAAAAACTAGTTATTTTTAATAATTAACGCTTACCCACACATTTTGTACCTTTTTAAAAATAGTTTTATCGATTGCCAACCTCTAAAAACTAGTTATTTTTAATAAATAACGTTTACCCACACATTACAAATAGTTTTTGACGTTTCCCTACACTTGAAAATAAATATTTTCATTTTTCCACCTCATAAATCTATTTTTTTTCAATAAAAAAGGATTTTTACCATTTAAAAATAGTTTTATCGATTGCCAACCTCTAAAAACTAGTTATTTTTAATAATTAACGCTTACCCACACATTACAATACACATTACACTTTTTCCTACACTTAAAATTAAACATTTTCATTTTTCCACCTCAGAAAATTATTTTTTTCAAAAAAAAGGATTTTAACCTTTTAAAAATAGTTTTATCGATTGCAAACCTCTAAAAACTACTTATTTTTAATAAATACTGTTATCCCACACATTAAAAATAGTTTTTGACGCTTCCCTACACTTAAAATTAAATATTTTCATTTTTCCACCTCATTTTTTTCAATAAAAAATGAATTTTGTACCATTTTAAAAATAGTTTTATAGATTGCCAACCTCTAAAAACTAGTTATTTTTAATATATAACGTTTACCTACACATTACAAATAGTTTCTGACGTTTCCCAACATATTTAATTCTATATTTTCATTTTTCCACCTCATAAATCTATTTTTTTTCAATAAAAAAGGATTTTTACCTATTAAAAATAGTTTTATCGATTGCCAACCTCTAAAAACTAGTTATTTTTAATAAATACTGTTATCCCACACATTACAAATAGTTTTTGACGCTTCCCTACACTTAAAATTAAATATTTTCATTTTTCCACCTCATTTTTTTCAATAAAAAATGAATTTTGTACCTTTTTAAAAATAGTTTTATAGATTGCCAACCTCTAAAAACTAGTTATTTTTAATATATAACGTTTACCCACACCTTTTAAATAGTTTTTGACGTTACCCAACATATTTAATTCTATATTTTCATTTTGCCACCTCATAAATCTATTTTTTTTCAATAAAAAAAGATTTTTACCATTTAAAAATAGTTTTATCGATTGCCAACCCCTAAAAACTAGTTATTTTTAATAAATAACGTTTACCCACACATTACAAATAGTTTTTGACGTTTCCCTACACTTTAAATAAAATATTTTCATTTTTCCACCTCATAAATCTATTCTTTTTCAATCAAAAAGGATTTTTACCATTTAAAAATAGTTTTATCGATTGCCAACCTCTAAAAACTAGTTATTTTTAATAATTGACGCTTACCCACACATTACAATACACATTACACATTTTCCTACACTTAAAATTAAACATTTTCCTTTTTCCACGTCAGAAATTTATTTTTTTCAATAAAAAAGGATTTTTACCTTTTAAAAATAGTTTTATCGATTGCCAACATCGAAGAACCAGATATTTTTAATAAATAACGTTAACCCATTACAAATGGTTTTAGACACCTTCCTACACTAAAATTAAATATTTTCATTTTTTCACCGCATAAAACTATATTTTAAAATAAAAAACGATTTTGTACCTTTTAAAAATAGTTTTATCGATTGCCAACCTCTAAAAACTAGTTATTTTTAATAAATAACGCTTACCCACACATTACAAATAGTTTTTGACGTTTCCCAACATATTTAATTCTATATTTTCATTTTTCCACCTCATAAATCTATTTTTTTTCAATAAAAAATGATTTTTACCTATTAAAAATAGTTTTATCGATTGCCAACCTCTAAAAACTAGTTATTTTTAATAAATACTGTTATCCCACACATTAAAAATAGTTTTTGACGCTTCCCTACACTTAAAATTAAATATTTTCAGTTTTTCACCTCATTTTTTTCAATAAAAAATGAATTTTGTACCTTTTCAAAAATAGTTTTATAGATTGCCAACCTCTAAAAACTAGTTATTTTTAATATATAACGTTTACCCACACCTTTTAAATAGTTTTTGACGTTTCCCAACATATTTAATTCTATATTTTCATCTTGCCACCTCATAAATCTATTTTATTTCAATATAAAAAGATTTTTACCATTTAAAAATAGTTTTATCGATTGCCAACCCCTAAAAACTAGTTATTTTTAATAAATAACGTTTACGCACACATAACAAATAGTTTTTGACGTTTCCCTACACTTAAAATAAAATATTTTCATTTTTCCACCTCATAAATCTATTCTTTTTCAATAAAAAAGGATTTTTACCATTTAAAAATAGTTTTATCGATTGCCAACCTCTAAAAACTAGTTATTTTTAATAATTGACGCTTACCCACACATTACAATACACATTACACATTTTCCTACACTTAAAATTAAACATTTTCATTTTTCCACGTCAGAAATTTATTTTTTTCAATAAAAAAGGATTTTTACCTTTTAAAAATAGTTTTATCGATTGCCAACATCGAAGAACCAGATATTTTTAATAAATAACGTTAACCCATTACAAATGGTTTTAGACACCTTCCTACACTAAAATTAAATATTTTCATTTTTTCACCGCATAAAACTATATTTTAAAATAAAAAACGATTTTGTACCTTTTAAAAATAGTTTTATCGATTGCCAACCTCTAAAAACTAGATATTTTTAATAAATCACGCTTACCCACACATTACAAATAGTTTTTGACGTTTCCCAACATATTTAATTCTATATTTTCATTTTTCCACCTCATAAATCTATTTTTTTTCAATAAAAAAGGATTTTTACCTATTAAAAATAGTTTTATCGATTGCCAACCTCTAAAAACTAGTTATTTTTAATAAATACTGTTATCCCACACATTACAAATAGTTTTTGACGCTTCCCTACACTTAAAATTAAATATTTTCAGTTTTCCACCTCATTTTTTTCAATAAAAAATGAATTTTGTACCTTTTTAAAAATAGTTTTATAGATTGCCAACCTCTAAAAACTAGTTATTTTTAATATATAACGTTTACCCACACATTACAAATAGTTTTTGACGTTTCCCTACACTTAAAATAAAATATTTTCATTTTTCCACCTCATAAATCTATTCTTTTTCAATAAAAAAGGATTTTTACCATTTAAAAATAGTTTTATCGATTGCCAACCTCTAAAAACTAGTCATTTTTAATAATTGACGCTTACCCACACATTACAATACACATTACACATTTTCCTACACTTAAAATTAAACATTTTCCTTTTTCCACGTCAGAAATTTATTTTTTTCAATAAAAAAGGATTTTTACCTTTTAAAAATAGTTTTATCGATTGCCAACATCGAAGAACCAGATATTTTTAATAAATAACGTTAACCCATTACAAATGGTTTTAGACACCTTCCTACACTAAAATTAAATATTTTCATTTTTTCACCGCATAAAACTATATTTTAAAATAAAAAACGATTTTGTACCTTTTAAAAATAGTTTTATCGATTGCCAACCTCTAAAAACTAGTTATTTTTAATAAATAACGCTTACCCACACATTACAAATAGTTTTTGACGTTTCCCAACATATTTAATTCTATATTTTCATTTTTCCACCTCATAAATCTATTTTTTTTCAATAAAAAAGGATTTTTACCTATTAAAAATAGTTTTATCGATTGCCAACCTCTAAAAACTAGTTATTTTTAATAAATACTGTTATCCCACACATTAAAAATAGTTTTTGACGCTTCCCTACACTTAAAATTAAATATTTTCAGTTTTTCACCTCATTTTTTTCAATAAAAAATGAATTTTGTACCTTTTCAAAAATAGTTTTATAGATTGCCAACCTCTAAAAACTAGTTATTTTTAATATATAACGTTTACCCACACCTTTTAAATAGTTTTTGACGTTTCCCAACATATTTAATTCTATATTTTCATCTTGCCACCTCATAAATCTATTTTATTTCAATATAAAAAGATTTTTACCATTTAAAAATAGTTTTATCGATTGCCAACCCCTAAAAACTAGTTATTTTTAATAAATAACGTTTACCCACACATTACAAATAGTTTTTGACGTTTCCCTACACTTAAAATACAATATTTTCATTTTTCCACCTCATAAATCTATTCTTTTTCAATAAAAAAGGATTTTTACCATTTAAAAATAGTTTTATAGATTGCCAACCTCTAAAAACTAGTTATTTTTAATATATAACGTTTACCCACACCTTTTAAATAGTTTTTGACGTTTCCCAACATATTTAATTCTATATTTTCATCTTGCCACCTCATAAATCTATTTTATTTCAATATAAAAAGATTTTTACCATTTAAAAATAGTTTTATCGATTGCCAAACTCTAAAAACTAGTTATTTTTAATAAATACTGTTATCCCACACATTACAAATAGTTTTTGACGCTTCCCTACACTTAAAATTAAATATTTTCAGTTTTCCACCTCATTTTTTTCAATAAAAAATGAATTTTGTACCTTTTTAAAAATAGTTTTATAGATTGCCAACCTCTAAAAACTAGTTATTTTTAATATATAACGTTTACCCACACATTACAAATAGTTTTTGACGTTTCCCTACACTTAAAATAAAATATTTTCATTTTTCCACCTCATAAATCTATTCTTTTTCAATAAAAAAGGATTTTTACCATTTAAAAATAGTTTTATCGATTGCCAACCTCTAAAAACTAGTCATTTTTAATAATTGACGCTTACCCACACATTACAATACACATTACACATTTTCCTACACTTAAAATTAAACATTTTCCTTTTTCCACGTCAGAAATTTATTTTTTTCAATAAAAAAGGATTTTTACCTTTTAAAAATAGTTTTATCGATTGCCAACATCGAAGAACCAGATATTTTTAATAAATAACGTTAACCCATTACAAATGGTTTTAGACACCTTCCTACACTAAAATTAAATATTTTCATTTTTTCACCGCATAAAACTATATTTTAAAATAAAAAACGATTTTGTACCTTTTAAAAATAGTTTTATCGATTGCCAACCTCTAAAAACTAGTTATTTTTAATAAATAACGCTTACCCACACATAACAAATAGTTTTTGACGCTTCCCTATAGTTAAAATTAAATATTTTCATTTTTCCACCTCATAGAACTATTTTTTTTTCAATAAAAAACGATTTTCTACCTTTTAAAAATAGTTTTATCGATTGCCAACCTCTAAAAACTAGTTATTTTTAATAAATAACGCTTACCCACACATTACAAATAGTTTTTGACGCTTCCCTACACTAAAATTAAATATTTTCATTTTTCCACCTTATAAAACTATTTTTTTCAATAAAAAACGATTTCGTACCTTTTAAAAATAGTTTTATCGATTGCCAACCTCTAAAAACTAGATATTTTTAATAAATCACGCTTACCCACACATTACAAATAGTTTTTGACGTTTCCCAACATATTTAATTCTATATTTTCATTTTTCCACCTCATAAATCTATTTTTTTTCAATAAAAAAGGATTTTTACCTATTAAAAATAGTTTTATCGATTGCCAAACTCTAAAAACTAGTTATTTTTAATAAATACTGTTATCCCACACATTACAAATAGTTTTTGACGCTTCCCTACACTTAAAATTAAATATTTTCAGTTTTCCACCTCATTTTTTTCAATAAAAAATGAATTTTGTACCTTTTTAAAAATAGTTTTATAGTTTTATAGTTTTATATTTTATTTTTTTCAATAAAAAAACGATTTTGTACCTTTTAAAAATAGTTTTATCAATAGCCAACCTCTTAAAACTAGTTATTTTTAATAAATAACGTTCACCCACACATTACAAATAGTTTTTGACGCTTCCCTACACTTAAATTTAAATATCTTCATTTTTCCACCTCATAAAACTATTTTTTTAAATAAAAAACGATTTTGTACCTTTTAAAATTAGTTTTTTCGATTGCCAACCTCTAAAAACTAGTTATTTTTAATAACTAACGCTCACCCACACATTACAAATAGTTTTTGACGTTTCCCTACACTTAAAATAAAATATTTTCATTTTTCCACCTCATAAATCTATTCTTTTTCAATAAAAAAGGATTTTTACCATTTAAAAATAGTTTTATCGATTGCCAACCTCTAAAAACTAGTTATTTTTAATAATTGACGCTTACCCACACATTACAATACACATTACACATTTTCCTACACTTAAAATTAAACATTTTCCTTTTTCCACGTCAGAAATTTATTTTTTTCAATAAAAAAGGATTTTTACCTTTTAAAAATAGTTTTATCGATTGCCAACATCGAAGAACCAGATATTTTTAATAAATAACGTTAACCCATTACAAATGGTTTTAGACACCTTCCTACACTAAAATTAAATATTTTCATTTTTTCACCGCATAAAACTATATTTTAAAATAAAAAACGATTTTGTACCTTTTAAAAATAGTTTTATCGATTGCCAACCTCTAAAAACTAGATATTTTTAATAAATAACGCTAACCCACACATTACAAATAGTTTTTGACGTTTCCCAACATATTTAATTCTATATTTTCATTATTCCACCTCATAAATCTATTTTTTTTCAATAAAAAAAGATTTTTACCTATTAAAAATAGTTTTATCGATTGCCAACCTCTAAAAACTAGTTATTTTTAATAAATACTGTTATCCCACACATTACAAATAGTTTTTGACGCTTCCCTACACTTAAAATTAAATATTTTCAGTTTTCCACCTCATTTTTTTCAATAAAAAATGAATTTTGTACCTTTTTAAAAATAGTTTTATAGATTGCCAACCTCTAAAAACTAGTTATTTTTAATATATAACGTTTACCCACACCTTTTAAATAGTTTTTGACGTTTCCCAACATATTTAATTCTATATTTTCATCTTGCCACCTCATAAATCTATTTTATTTCAATATAAAAAGATTTTTACCATTTAAAAATAGTTTTATCGATTGCCAACCCCTAAAAACTAGTTATTTTTAATAAATAACGTTTACCCACACATTACAAATAGTTTTTGACGTTTCCCTACACTTAAAATAAAATATTTTCATTTTTCCACCTCATAAATCTATTCTTTTTCAATAAAAAAGGATTTTTACCATTTAAAAATAGTTTTATCGATTGCCAACCTCTAAAAACTAGTCATTTTTAATAATTGACGCTTACCCACACATTACAATACACATTACACATTTTCCTACACTTAAAATTAAACATTTTCCTTTTTCCACGTCAGAAATTTATTTTTTTCAATAAAAAAGGATTTTTACCTTTTAAAAATAGTTTTATCGATTGCCAACATCGAAGAACCAGATATTTTTAATAAATAACGTTAACCCATTACAAATGGTTTTAGACACCTTTCTACACTAAAATTAAATATTTTCATTTTTTCACCGCATAAAACTATATTTTAAAATAAAAAACGATTTTGTACCTTTTAAAAATAGTTTTATCGATTGCCAACCTCTAAAAACTAGTTATTTTTAATAAATAACGCTTACCCACACATAACAAATAGTTTTTGACGCTTCCCTACAGTTAAAATTAAATATTTTCATTTTTCCACCTCATAGAACTATTTTTTTTTCAATAAAAAACGATTTTCTACCTTTTAAAAATAGTTTTATCGATTGCCAACCTCTAAAAACTAGTTATTTTTAATAAATAACGCTTACCCACACATTACAAATAGTTTTTGACGCTTCCCTACACTTAAAATTAAATATTTTCATTTTTCCACCTTATAAAACTATTTTTTTCAATAAAAAACGATTTCGTACCTTTCAAAAACAGTTTTATCGATTGCTTACCTCTAAAAACTAGTTATTTTTAATAATTAACGTTTAACCACACATTACAAATAGTTTTTGACGTTTCCAAACATATTTAATTCTATATTTTCATTTTTCCACCTCATAATTTTTTTTTTTTTTTTAATAAATACCGTTATTCCACACATTACAAATGGTTTTTGACGCTTCCCTACACTTAAAATTAAATATTTTAATTTTTCCACCTCATTTTTTTCAATAAAAAATGAATTTTGTACCTTTTTAAAAATAGTTTTATCGATTGCCAACCTCTAAAAACTAGTTATTTTTAATATATAACGTTTAACCGCACATTTTAAATAGTTTTTGACGTTTCCTAACATATTTAATTCTATATTTTCATTTTGCCACCTCATAAATATATTTTTTTTCAATAAAATTTTTACCTTTTAAAAATAGTTTTATCGATTCCCAACCTCTAAAAACTAGTTCTTTTTAATAAATACCGTTATTCCACAAATTATAAATAGTTTTTGACGCTTCCCTACACTTAAAATTAAATATTTTCATTTTTCCACCTCATTTTTTCAATAAAAAAACGATTTTGTACCTTTTAAAAATAGTTTTATCAATAGCCAACCTCTTAAAACTAGTTATTTTTAATAAATAACGTTCACCTACACATTACAAATAGTTTTTGACGCTTCCCTACACTTAAATTTAAATATCTTCATTTTTCCACCTCATAAAACTATTTTTTTAAATAAAAAACGATTTTGTACCTTTTAAAATTAGTTTTTTCGATTGCCAACCTCTAAAAACTAGTTATTTTTAATAACTAACGCTCACCCACACATTACAAATAGTTTTTGACGTTTCCCAACACTTAAAACTAAATATTTTTATTTTTCCACCTCAGAAATCTATTTTTTTTCAATAAAAAAAGATTTGTACCTTTTAAAAATGGTTTTATCGATTGCCAACCTTTAAAAACTAGTTATTTTTAATAATTAACGCTTCCCCACACAATACAAATAAATTTTGACGTTTCCCAACACTTAGAACAAAATATTTTCATTTTTCCACCTTATAAAACTATTTTTTTTCAATAAAAAACGATTTTGTACCTTTTAAAAATAGTTTTATCGATTACAACCTTTAAAAACTAGTTATTTTTAATAATTAACGCTTACCCACACATGACAAATAGTTTTTGACGTTTCCCAACGCTTAGAACTAAATATTTTCATTTTTCCACCTCATAAAACTATTTTTTTCAATAAAAAACGATTTTGTACCTTTTAAAAATAGTTTTATCGATTGCCAACCTCTGAAAACTATTTATTTTTAATAAATAACGCTTACCCCCACATTACAAATCGTTTTTGACGTTTCCTTACACTTAAAATTAAATATTTTCATTTTTCCACCTCATAAAACTATTTTTTTCAATAAAAAACGATTTTTTACCTGTTAAAAATAGTTTTATCGATTGCCAACCTCTAAAAACTAGTTATTTTTAATAAGTACCGTTATTCCACAAATTATAAATAGTTTTTGACGCTTCCCTACACTTAAAATTAAATATTTTCATTTTTCCACCTCATTTTTTCAATAAAAAACGAATTTTGTACCTTTTAAAAATAGTTTTATCGATTGCCAACCTCTAACAACTAGTTATTTTTAATAATTAACGCTTACCCACACATTACAATAGTTTTTGACGTTTCCCAACACTTAAAATAAAATATTTTCATTTTTCCACCTTATAAAACTATTTTTTTTCAATAAAAAAGGATTTTTGCCATTTAAAAATAGTTTTATCGTTTGCCAACCTCTAAAAACTAGTTATTTTTAATAATTGACGCTTACCCACACATTACAATACACATTACACATTTTCCTACACTTAAAATTAAACATTTTGCTTTTTCCACGTCAGAAATTTATTTTTTTCAATAAAAAAGGATTTTTTCCTTTTAAAAATAGTTTTATCGATTGCCAACATCGAAAAACCAGATATTTTTAATAAATAACGTTAACCTATTACAAATAGTTTTAGACACCTTCCTACACTAAAATTAAATATATTCATTTTTTCACCGCATAAAACTATATATTAAAATAAAAAACGATTTTGTACCTTTTAAAAATAATTTTATCGACTGCCAGCCTCTAAAAACTAGTTATTTTTAATAAAAAACGCTTACCCACACATTACAAATAGTTTTTGACGCTTCCCTACACTTAAAATTAAATATTTTCATTTTTCCACCTCATTGAACTATTTTTTTTTCAATAAAAAACGATTTTCTACCTTTTATAAATAGTTTTATCGATTGCCAACCTCTAAAAACTAGTTATTTTTAATAAATAACGTTTACCCACACATTACAAATAGTTTTTGACGTTTCCTTACACTTAAAATTAAATATTTTCATTTTTCCACCTCATAAAACTATTTTTTTCAATAAAAAACGTTATACCTTTTAAAAATAGTTTTATCGATTGCCAACCTCTAAAAACTAGTTATTTTTAATAATTAACGTTTAACCACACATTACAAATAGTTTTTGACGTTTCCAAACATATTTAATTCTATATTTTTATTTTTCCACCTCATAAATCTATATTTTTTCAATAAAAAAGGATTTTTACCTTTTAAAAATAGTTTTATCGATTGCAAACCTCTAAAAACTAGTTATTTTTAATAATTAACGCTTACCCACATATTACAATAGTTTTTGACGTTTCCCAACACTTAGAACTAAATATTTTTATTTTTCCGCTTCATAAAACTATTTTTTTCAATAAAAAAACGATTTTGTACCTTTTAAAAATAGTTTTATCAATAGCCAACCTCTAAAAACTAGTTATTTTTAATATATAACGTTTACCCACACATTACAAATAGTTTTTGACGTTTCCTTACACTTAAAATTAAATATTTTCATTTTTCCACCTCATAAAACTATTTTTTTCAATAAAAAACGATTTTTTACCTGTTAAAAATAGTTTTATCGATTGCCAACCTCTAAAAACTAGTTATTTTTAATAATTAACGTTTAACCACTCATTTCAAATAGTTTTTACTTTTCTCAACATATTTAATTCTATATTTTCATTTTTCCACCTCATAAATCTATTTTTTCAATAAAAAAGGATTTTTACCTTTTAAAAATAGTTTTATCGATTGCCAACCTCTAAAAACTAGTTATTTTTACTAATTACCGTTATTCCACATATTACAAATAGTTTTTGACGCTTCCCTAAACATAAAATTAAATATTTTCATTTTTCCACCTCATTTTTTTCAAATAAAAATGAATTTTGTACCTTTTTAAAAATAGTTTTATAGATTGCCAACCTCTAAAAACTAGTTATTTTTATTATATAACGTTAACCCACACCTTTTAAATAGTTTTTGACGTTTCCCAACATATTTAATTCTATATTTTCATTTTGCCACCTCATAAATCTATTTTTTTTCAATAAAATTTTTACCTTTTAAAAATAGTTTTATCGATTCCCAACCTCTAAAAACTAGTTCTTTTTAATAAATACCGTTATTCCACAAATTATAAATAGTTTTTGACGCTTCCCTACACTTAAAATTAAATATTTTCATTTTTCCACCTCATTTTTTCAATAAAAAACGAATTTTGTACCTTTTAAAAATAGTTTTATCGATTGCCAACCTCTAACAACTAGTTATTTTTAATAATTAACGCTTACCCACACATTACAATAGTTTTTGACGTTTCCCAACACTTAGAACTAAATATTTTTATTTTTCCGCTTCATAAAACTATTTTTTTCAATAAAAAAACGATTTTGTACCTTTTAAAAATAGTTTTATCAATAGCCAACCTCTAAAAACTAGTTATTTTTAATAAATAACGTTCACCCACACATTACAAATAGTTTTTGACGCTTCCCTACACTTAAGTTTAAATATCTTCATTTTTCCACCTCATAAAACTATTTTTTTAAATAAAAAACGATTTTGTACCTTTTAAAATTAGTTTTTTCGATTGCCAACCTCTAAAAACTAGTTATTTTTAATAACTAACGCGAACCCACATATTACAAACAGTTTTTGACGTTTCCCAACACTTAGAACAAAATATTTTAATTTTTCCACCTTATAAAACTATTTTTTTTCAATAAAAAACGATTTTGTACCTTTTAAAAATAGTTTTATCGATTACAACCTTTAAAAACTAGTTATTTTTAATAATTAACGCTTACCCACACATTACAAATAGTTTTTGACGTTTTCCAACACTTAGAACTAAATATTTTTATTTTTCCGCTTCATAAAACTATTTTTTTTCAATAAAAAACGATTTTGTACATTTTAAAATTAGTTTTTTCGATTGCCAACCTCCAAAAACTAGTTTTTTTTAATAACTAACGCTCACCCACACATTACAAATAGTTTTTGACGTTTCCCAACACTTAAAATAAAATATTTTCATTTTTCCACCTTATAAAACTATTTTTTTTTCAATAAAAAAGGATTTTTGCCATTTAAAAATAGTTTTATCGTTTGCCAACCTCTAAAAACTAGTTGTTTTTAATAATTGACGCTTACCCACACATTACAATACACATTACACATTTTCCTACACTTAAAATTAAACATTTTGCTTTTTCCACGTCAGAAATTTATTTTTTTCAATAAAAAAGGATTTTTTCCTTTTAAAAATAGTTTTATCGATTGCCAACATCGAAAAACCAGATATTTTTAATAAATAACGTTAACCTATTACAAATAGTTTTAGACACCTTCCTACACTAAAATTAAATATTTTCATTTTTTCACCGCATAAAACTATATTTTAAAATAAAAAACGATTTTGTACCTTTTAAAAATAGTTTTATCGATTGCCAACCTCTAAAAACTAGTTATTTTTAATAAATAACGCTTACCCACACATTACAAATAGTTTTTGACGCTTCCCTACACTTAAAATTAAATATTTTCATTTTTCCACCTCATTGAACTATTTTTTTTTTCAATAAAAAACGATTTTCTACCTTTTATAAATAGTTTTATCGATTGCCAACCTCTAAAAACTAGTTATTTTTAATAAATAACGTTTACCCACACATTACAAATAGTTTTTGACGTTTCCTTACACTTAAAATTAAATATTTTCATTTTTCCACCAAATAAATCTATTTTTTCAATAAAAAAGGATTTTTACCTTTTAAAAATAGTTTTATCGATTGCCAACCTCTAAAAACTAGTTATTTTTACTAATTACCGTTATTCCACATATTACAAATAGTTTTTGACGCTTCCCTAAACATAAAATTAAATATTTTCATTTTTCCACCTCATTTTTTTCAAATAAAAATGAATTTTGTACCTTTTTAAAAATAGTTTTATAGATTGCCAACCTCTAAAAACTAGTTATTTTTATTATATAACGTTAACCCACACCTTTTAAATAGTTTTTGACGTTTCCCAACATATTTAATTCTATATTTTCATTTTGCCACCTCATAAATCTATTTTTTTTCAATAAAATTTTTACCTTTTAAAAATAGTTTTATCGATTCCCAACCTCTAAAAACTAGTTCTTTTTAATAAATACCGTTATTCCACAAATTATAAATAGTTTTTGACGCTTCCCTACACTTAAAATTAAATATTTTCATTTTTCCACCTCATTTTTTCAATAAAAAACGAATTTTGAACCTTTTAAAAATAGTTTTATCGATTGCCAACCTCTAACAACTAGTTATTTTTAATAATTAACGCTTACCCACACATTACAATAGTTTTTGACGTTTCCCAACACTTAGAACTAAATATTTTTATTTTTCCGCTTCATAAAACTATTTTTTTTCAATAAAAAAACGATTTTGTACCTTTTAAAAATAGTTTTATCAATAGCCAACCTCTAAAAACTAGTTATTTTTAATAAATAACGTTCACCCACACATTACAAATAGTTTTTGACGCTTCCCTACACTTAAGTTTAAATATCTTCATTTTTCCACCTCATAAAACTATTTTTTTAAATAAAAAACGATTTTGTACCTTTTAAAATTAGTTTTTTCGATTGCCAACCTCTAAAAACTAGTTATTTTTAATAACTAACGCGAACCCACATATTACAAACAGTTTTTGACGTTTCCCAACACTTAGAACAAAATATTTTAATTTTTCCACCTTATAAAACTATTTTTTTTCAATAAAAAACGATTTTGTACCTTTTAAAAATAGTTTTATCGATTACAACCTTTAAAAACTAGTTATTTTTAATAATTAACGCTTACCCACACATTACAAATAGTTTTTGACGTTTTCCAACACTTAGAACTAAATATTTTTATTTTTCCGCTTCATAAAACTATTTTTTTTCAATAAAAAACGATTTTGTACATTTTAAAATTAGTTTTTTCGATTGCCAACCTCCAAAAACTAGTTTTTTTTAATAACTAACGCTCACCCACACATTACAAATAGTTTTTGACGTTTCCCAACACTTAAAGTAAAATATTTTCATTTTTCCACCTTATAAAACTATTTTTTTTCAATAAAAAAGGATTTTTGCCATTTAAAAATAGTTTTATCGTTTGCCAACCTCTAAAAACTAGTTGTTTTTAATAATTGACGCTTACCCACACATTACAATACACATTACACATTTTCCTACACTTAAAATTAAACATTTTGCTTTTTCCACGTCAGAAATTTATTTTTTTCAATAAAAAAGGATTTTTTCCTTTTAAAAATAGTTTTATCGATTGCCAACATCGAAAAACCAGATATTTTTAATAAATAACGTTAACCTATTACAAATAGTTTTAGACACCTTCCTACACTAAAATTAAATATTTTCATTTTTTCACCGCATAAAACTATATTTTAAAATAAAAAACGATTTTGTACCTTTTAAAAATAGTTTTATCGATTGCCAACCTCTAAAAACTAGTTATTTTTAATAAATAACGCTTACCCACACATTACAAATAGTTTTTGACGCTTCCCTACACTTAAAATTAAATATTTTCATTTTTCCACCTCATTGAACTATTTTTTTTTTCAATAAAAAACGATTTTCTACCTTTTATAAATAGTTTTATCGATTGCCAACCTCTAAAAACTAGTTATTTTTAATAAATAACGTTTACCCACACATTACAAATAGTTTTTGACGTTTCCTTACACTTAAAATTAAATATTTTCATTTTTCCACCAAATAAATCTATTTTTTCAATAAAAAAGGATTTTTACCTTTTAAAAATAGTTTTATCGATTGCCAACCTCTAAAAACTAGTTATTTTTACTAATTACCGTTATTCCACATATTACAAATAGTTTTTGACGCTTCCCTAAACATAAAATTAAATATTTTCATTTTTCCACCTCATTTTTTTCAAATAAAAATGAATTTTGTACCTTTTTAAAAATAGTTTTATAGATTGCCAACCTCTAAAAACTAGTTATTTTTATTATATAACGTTAACCCACACCTTTTAAATAGTTTTTGACGTTTCCCAACATATTTAATTCTATATTTTCATTTTGCCACCTCATAAATCTATTTTTTTTCAATAAAATTTTTACCTTTTAAAAATAGTTTTATCGATTCCCAACCTCTAAAAACTAGTTCTTTTTAATAAATACCGTTATTCCACAAATTATAAATAGTTTTTGACGCTTCCCTACACTTAAAATTAAATATTTTCATTTTTCCACCTCATTTTTTCAATAAAAAACGAATTTTGTACCTTTTAAAAATAGTTTTATCGATTGCCAACCTCTAACAACTAGTTATTTTTAATAATTAACGCTTACCCACACATTACAATAGTTTTTGACGTTTCCCAACACTTAGAACTAAATATTTTTATTTTTCCGCTTCATAAAACTATTTTTTTCAATAAAAAAACGATTTTGTACCTTTTAAAAATAGTTTTATCAATAGCCAACCTCTAAAAACTAGTTATATTTAATAAATAACGTTCACCCACACATTACAAATAGTTTTTGACGCTTCCCTACACTTAAGTTTAAATATCTTCATTTTTCCACCTCATAAAACTATTTTTTTAAATAAAAAACGATTTTGTACCTTTTAAAATTAGTTTTTTCGATTGCCAACCTCTAAAAACTAGTTATTTTTAATAACTAACGCGAACCCACATATTACAAACAGTTTTTGACGTTTCCCAACACTTAGAACAAAATATTTTAATTTTTCCACCTTATAAAACTATTTTTTTTCAATAAAAAACGATTTTGTACCTTTTAAAAATAGTTTTATCAATAGCCAACCTCTAAAAACTAGTTATTTTTAATAAATAACGTTCACCCACACATTACAAATAGTTTTTGACGCTTCCCTACACTTAAGTTTAAATATTTTCATTTTTCCACCAAATAAATATATTTTTTCAATAAAAAAGGATTTTTACCTTTTAAAAATAGTTTTATCGATTGCCAACCTCTAAAAACTAGTTATTTTTACTAATTACCGTTATTCCACATATTACAAATAGTTTTTGACGCTTCCCTAAACATAAAATTAAATATTTTCATTTTTCCACCTCATTTTTTTCAAATAAAAATGAATTTTGTACCTTTTTAAAAATAGTTTTATAGATTGCCAACCTCTAAAAACTAGTTATTTTTATTATATAACGTTAACCCACACCTTTTAAATAGTTTTTGACGTTTCCCAACATATTTAATTCTATATTTTCATTTTGCCACCTCATAAATCAATTTTTTTTCAATAAAATTTTTACCTTTTAAAAATAGTTTTATCGATTCCCAACCTCTAAAAACTAGTTCTTTTTAATAAATACCGTTATTCCACAAATTATAAATAGTTTTTGACGCTTCCCTACACTTAAAATTAAATATTTTCATTTTTCCACCTCATTTTTTCAATAAAAAACGAATTTTGTACCTTTTAAAAATAGTTTTATCGATTGCCAACCTCTAACAACTAGTTATTTTTAATAATTAACGCTTACCCACACATTACAATAGTTTTTGACGTTTCCCAACACTTAGAACTAAATATTTTTATTTTTCCGCTTCATAAAACTATTTTTTTCAATAAAAAAACGATTTTGTACCTTTTAAAAATAGTTTTATCAATAGCCAACCTCTATAAACTAGTTATTTTTAATAAATAACGTTCACCCACACATTACAAATAGTTTTTGACGCTTCCCTACACTTAAGTTTAAATATCTTCATTTTTCCACCTCATAAAACTATTTTTTTAAATAAAAAACGATTTTGTACCTTTTAAAATTAGTTTTTTCGATTGCCAACCTCTAAAAACTAGTTATTTTTAATAACTAACGCGAACCCACATATTACAAACAGTTTTTGACGTTTCCCAACACTTAGAACAAAATATTTTAATTTTTCCACCTTATAAAACTATTTTTTTTCAATAAAAAACGATTTTGTACCTTTTAAAAATAGTTTTATCGATTACAACCTTTAAAAACTAGTTATTTTTAATAATTAACGCTTACCCACACATTACAAATAGTTTTTGACGTTTTCCAACACTTAGAACTAAATATTTTTATTTTTCCGCTTCATAAAACTATTTTTTTTCAATAAAAAACGATTTTGTACCTTTTAAAATTAGTTTTTTCGATTGCCAACCTCTAAAAACTAGTTTTTTTTTAATAACTAACGCTCACCCACATATTACAAATAGTTTTTGACGTTTCCCAACACTTAAAATAAAATATTTTCATTTTTCCACCTTATAAAACTATTTTTTTTCAATAAAAAAGGATTTTTGCCATTTAAAAATAGTTTTATCGTTTGCCAACCTCTAAAAACTAGTTATTTTTAATAATTGACGCTTACCCACACATTACAATACACATTACACATTTTCCTACACTTAAAATTAAACATTTTGCTTTTTCCACGTCAGAAATTTATTTTTTTCAATAAAAAAGGATTTTTTCCTTTTAAAAATAGTTTTATCGATTGCCAACATCGAAAAACCAGATATTTTTAATAAATAACGTTAACCTATTACAAATAGTTTTAGACACCTTCCTACACTAAAATTAAATATTTTCATTTTTTCACCGCATAAAACTATATTTTAAAATAAAAAACGATTTTGTACCTTTTAAAAATAGTTTTATCGATTGCCAACCTCTAAAAACTAGTTATTTTTAATAAATAACGCTTACCCACACATTACAAATAGTTTTTGACGCTTCCCTACACTTAAAATTAAATATTTTCATTTTTCCACCTCATTGAACTATTTTTTTTTTTCAATAAAAAACGATTTTCTACCTTTTATAAATAGTTTTATCGATTGCCAACCTCTAAAAACTAGTTATTTTTAATAAATAACGTTTACCCACACATTACAAATAGTTTTTGACGTTTCCTTACACTTAAAATTAAATATTTTCATTTTTCCACCTCATAAAACTATTTTTTTCAATAAAAAACGATTTTATACCTTTTAAAAATAGTTTTATCGATTGCCAACCTCTAAAAACTAGTTATTTTTAATAATTAACGTTTAACCACACATTACAAATAGTTTTTGACGTTTCCAAACATATTTAATTCTATATTTTTATTTTTCCACCTCATAAATCTATTTTTTTTCAATAAAAAAGGATTTTTACCTTTTAAAAATAGTTTTATCGATTGCAAACCTCTAAAAACTAGTTATTTTTAATAATTAACGCTTACCCACACATTACAATAGTTTTTGACGTTTCCCAACACTTAGAACTAAATATTTTTATTTTTCCGCTTCATAAAACTATTTTTTTCAATAAAAAAACGATTTTGTATCTTTTAAAAATAGTTTTATCAATAGCCAACCTCTAAAAACTAGTTATTTTTAATATATAACGTTTACCCACACATTAAAAATAGTTTTTGACGTTTCCTTACACTTAAAATTAAATATTTTCATTTTTCCACCTCATAAAACTATTTTTTTCAATAAAAAACGATTTTATACCTTTTAAAAATAGTTTTATCGATTGCCAACCTCTAAAAACTAGTTATTTTTAATAATTAACGTTTAACCACACATTACAAATAGTTTTTGACGTTTCCAAACATATTTAATTCTATATTTTCATTTTTCCACCTCATAAATCTATTTTTTATTTTTAATAAATACCGTTATTCCACACATTACAAATGGTTTTTGACGCTTCCCTACACTTAAAATTAAATATTTTCATTTTTCCACCTCATTTTTTCAATAAAAAATGAATTTTGTACCTTTTTAAAAATAGTTTTATCGATTGCCAACCTCTAAAAACTAGTTATTTTTAATATATAACGTTTACCCACACATTTTGAATAGTTTTTGACGTTTCCCAACATATTTAATTCTATATTTTCATTTTGCCACCTCATAAATCTATTTTTTTTCAATAAAATTTTTACCTTTTAAAAATAGTTTTATCGATTCCCAAACTCTAAAAACTAGTTCTTTTTAATAAATACCGTTATTCCACAAATTATAAATAGTTTTTGACGCTTCCCTACACTTAAAATTAAATATTTTCATTTTTCCACCTCATTTTTTCAATAAAAAACGAATTTTGTACCTTTTAAAAATAGTTTTATCGATTGCCAACCTCTAACAACTAGTTATTTTTAATAATTAACGCTTACCCACACATTACAATAGTTTTTGACGTTTCCCAACACTTAGAACTAAATATTTTTATTTTTCCGCTTCATAAAACTATTTTTTTCAATAAAAAAACGATTTTGTACCTTTTAAAAATAGTTTTATCAATAGCCAACCTCTAAAAACTAGTTATTTTTAATAACTAACGCTCACCCACACATTACAATTAGTTTTTGACGTTTCCCAACACTTAAAACTAAATATTTTTATTTTTCCACCTCAGAAATCTATTTTTTTTCAATAAAAAAGGATTTTTACCTTTTAAAAATAGTTTTATCGATTGCAAACCTCTAAAAACTAGTTATTTTTAATAATTAACGCTTACCCACACATTACAATAGTTTTTGACGTTTCCCAACACTTAGAACTAAATATTTTTATTTTTCCGCTTCATAAAACTATTTTTTTCAATAAAAAAACGATTTTGTACCTTTTAAAAATAGTTTTATCGATTGCCAACCTCTAACAACTAGTTATTTTTAATAATTAACGCTTACCCACACATTACAATAGTTTTTGACGTTTCCCAACACTTAAAATTAAATATTTTCATTTTTCCACCTCATAAAACTATTTTTTTCAATAAAAAAACGATTTTGTACCTTTTAAAAATAGTTTTATCAATAGCCAACCTCTAAAAACTAGTTATTTTTAATAACTAACGCTCACCCACACATTACAATTAGTTTTTGACGTTTCCCTACACTTAAGTTTAAATATTTTCATTTTTCCACCTCATTTTTTCAATAAAAAACGAATTTTGTACCTTTTAAAAATAGTTTTATCGATTGCCAACCTCTAACAACTAGTTATTTTTAATAATTAACGCTTACCCACACATTACAATAGTTTTTGACGTTTCCCAACACTTAAAATTAAATATTTTCATTTTTCCACCTCATAAAACTATTTTTTTCAATAAAAAAACGATTTTGTACCTTTTAAAAATAGTTTTATCAATAGCCAACCTCTAAAAACTAGTTATTTTTAATAACTAACGCTCACCCACACATTACAATTAGTTTTTGACGTTTCCCAACACTTAGAACAAAATATTTTTATTTTTCCACCTTATAAAACTATTTTTTTTCAATAAAAAACGATTTTGTACCTTTTAAAAATAGTTTTATCAATAGCCAACCTCTAAAAACTAGTTATTTTTAATAAATAACGTTCACCCACACATTACAAATAGTTTTTGACGCTTCCCTACACTTAAGTTTAAATATTTTCATTTTTCCACCAAATAAATATATTTTTTCAATAAAAAAGGATTTTTACCTTTTAAAAATAGTTTTATCGATTGCCAACCTCTAAAAACTAGTTATTTTTACTAATTACCGTTATTCCACATATTACAAATAGTTTTTGACGCTTCCCTAAACATAAAATTAAATATTTTCATTTTTCCACCTCATTTTTTTCAAATAAAAATGAATTTTGTACCTTTTTAAAAATAGTTTTATAGATTGCCAACCTCTAAAAACTAGTTATTTTTATTATATAACGTTAACCCACACCTTTTAAATAGTTTTTGACGTTTCCCAACATATTTAATTCTATATTTTCATTTTGCCACCTCATAAATCAATTTTTTTTCAATAAAATTTTTACCTTTTAAAAATAGTTTTATCGATTCCCAACCTCTAAAAACTAGTTCTTTTTAATAAATACCGTTATTCCACAAATTATAAATAGTTTTTGACGCTTCCCTACACTTAAAATTAAATATTTTCATTTTTCCACCTCATTTTTTCAATAAAAAACGAATTTTGTACCTTTTAAAAATAGTTTTATCGATTGCCAACCTCTAACAACTAGTTATTTTTAATAATTAACGCTTACCCACACATTACAATAGTTTTTGACGTTTCCCAACACTTAGAACTAAATATTTTTATTTTTCCGCTTCATAAAACTATTTTTTTCAATAAAAAAACGATTTTGTACCTTTTAAAAATAGTTTTATCAATAGCCAACCTCTAAAAACTAGTTATTTTTAATAAATAACGTTCACCCACACATTACAAATAGTTTTTGACGCTTCCCTACACTTAAGTTTAAATATCTTCATTTTTCCACCTCATAAAACTATTTTTTTAAATAAAAAACGATTTTGTACCTTTTAAAATTAGTTTTTTCGATTGCCAACCTCTAAAAACTAGTTATTTTTAATAACTAACGCGAACCCACATATTACAAACAGTTTTTGACGTTTCCCAACACTTAGAACAAAATATTTTAATTTTTCCACCTTATAAAACTATTTTTTTTCAATAAAAAACGATTTTGTACCTTTTAAAAATAGTTTTATCGATTACAACCTTTAAAAACTAGTTATTTTTAATAATTAACGCTTACCCACACATTACAAATAGTTTTTGACGTTTTCCAACACTTAGAACTAAATATTTTTATTTTTCCGCTTCATAAAACTATTTTTTTTCAATAAAAAACGATTTTGTACCTTTTAAAATTAGTTTTTTCGATTGCCAACCTCTAAAAACTAGTTTTTTTTTAATAACTAACGCTCACCCACATATTACAAATAGTTTTTGACGTTTCCCAACACTTAAAATAAAATATTTTCATTTTTCCACCTTATAAAACTATTTTTTTTCAATAAAAAAGGATTTTTGCCATTTAAAAATAGTTTTATCGTTTGCCAACCTCTAAAAACTAGTTATTTTTAATAATTGACGCTTACCCACACATTACAATACACATTACACATTTTCCTACACTTAAAATTAAACATTTTGCTTTTTCCACGTCAGAAATTTATTTTTTTCAATAAAAAAGGATTTTTTCCTTTTAAAAATAGTTTTATCGATTGCCAACATCGAAAAACCAGATATTTTTAATAAATAACGTTAACCTATTACAAATAGTTTTAGACACCTTCCTACACTAAAATTAAATATTTTCATTTTTTCACCGCATAAAACTATATTTTAAAATAAAAAACGATTTTGTACCTTTTAAAAATAGTTTTATCGATTGCCAACCTCTAAAAACTAGTTATTTTTAATAAATAACGCTTACCCACACATTACAAATAGTTTTTGACGCTTCCCTACACTTAAAATTAAATATTTTCATTTTTCCACCTCATTGAACTATTTTTTTTTTCAATAAAAAACGATTTTCTACCTTTTATAAATAGTTTTATCGATTGCCAACCTCTAAAAACTAGTTATTTTTAATAAATAACGTTTACCCACACATTACAAATAGTTTTTGACGTTTCCTTACACTTAAAATTAAATATTTTCATTTTTCCACCTCATAAAACTATTTTTTTCAATAAAAAACGATTTTATACCTTTTAAAAATAGTTTTATCGATTGCCAACCTCTAAAAACTAGTTATTTTTAATAATTAACGTTTAACCACACATTACAAATAGTTTTTGACGTTTCCAAACATATTTAATTCTATATTTTTATTTTTCCACCTCATAAATCTATTTTTTTTCAATAAAAAAGGATTTTTACCTTTTAAAAATAGTTTTATCGATTGCAAACCTCTAAAAACTAGTTATTTTTAATAATTAACGCTTACCCACACATTACAATAGTTTTTGACGTTTCCCAACACTTAGAACTAAATATTTTTATTTTTCCGCTTCATAAAACTATTTTTTTCAATAAAAAAACGATTTTGTATCTTTTAAAAATAGTTTTATCAATAGCCAACCTCTAAAAACTAGTTATTTTTAATATATAACGTTTACCCACACATTAAAAATAGTTTTTGACGTTTCCTTACACTTAAAATTAAATATTTTCATTTTTCCACCTCATAAAACAATTTTTTTCAATAAAAAACGATTTTATACCTTTTAAAAATAGTTTTATCGATTGCCAACCTCTAAAAACTAGTTATTTTTAATAATTAACGTTTAACCACACATTACAAATAGTTTTTGACGTTTCCAAACATATTTAATTCTATATTTTCATTTTTCCACCTCATAAATCTATTTTTTATTTTTAATAAATACCGTTATTCCACACATTACAAATGGTTTTTGACGCTTCCCTACACTTAAAATTAAATATTTTCATTTTTCCACCTCATTTTTTTCAATAAAAAATGAATTTTGTACCTTTTTAAAAATAGTTTTATCGATTGCCAACCTCTAAAAACTAGTTATTTTTAATATATAACGTTTACCCACACATTTTGAATAGTTTTTGACGTTTCCCAACATATTTAATTCTATATTTTCATTTTGCCACCTCATAAATCTATTTTTTTTCAATAAAATTTTTACCTTTTAAAAATAGTTTTATCGATTCCCAAACTCTAAAAACTAGTTCTTTTTAATAAATACCGTTATTCCACAAATTATAAATAGTTTTTGACGCTTCCCTACACTTAAAATTAAATATTTTCATTTTTCCACCTCATTTTTTCAATAAAAAACGAATTTTGTACCTTTTAAAAATAGTTTTATCGATTGCCAACCTCTAACAACTAGTTATTTTTAATAATTAACGCTTACCCACACATTACAATAGTTTTTGACGTTTCCCAACACTTAGAACTAAATATTTTTATTTTTCCGCTTCATAAAACTATTTTTTTCAATAAAAAAACGATTTTGTACCTTTTAAAAATAGTTTTATCAATAGCCAACCTCTAAAAACTAGTTATTTTTAATAACTAACGCTCACCCACACATTACAATTAGTTTTTGACGTTTCCCAACACTTAAAACTAAATATTTTTATTTTTCCACCTCAGAAATCTATTTTTTTTCAATAAAAAAGGATTTTTACCTTTTAAAAATAGTTTTATCGATTGCAAACCTCTAAAAACTAGTTATTTTTAATAATTAACGCTTACCCACACATTACAATAGTTTTTGACGTTTCCCAACACTTAGAACTAAATATTTTTATTTTTCCGCTTCATAAAACTATTTTTTTCAATAAAAAAACGATTTTGTACCTTTTAAAAATAGTTTTATCAATAGCCAACCTCTAAAAACTAGTTATTTTTAATATATAACGTTTACCCACACATTACAAATAGTTTTTGACGTTTCCTTACACTTAAAATTAAATATTTTCATTTTTCCACCTCATAAAACTATTGTTTTCAATAAAAAACGATTTTATACCTTTTAAAAATTGTTTTATCGATTGCCAACCTCTAAAAACTAGTTATTTTTAATAATTAACGTTTAACCACACATTACAAATAGTTTTTGACGTTTCCAAACATATTTAATTCTATATTTTCATTTTTCCACCTCATAAATCTATTTTTTATTTTTAATAAATACCGTTATTCCACACATTACAAATGGTTTTTGACGCTTCCCTACACTTAAAATTAAATATTTTCATTTTTCCACCTCATTTTTTTCAATAAAAAATGAATTTTGTACCTTTTTAAAAATAGTTTTATCGATTGCCAACCTCTAAAAACTAGTTATTTTTAATATATAACGTTTACCCACACATTTTAAATAGTTTTTGACGTTTCCTAACATATTTAATTCTATATTTTCATTTTGCCACCTCATAAATCTATTTTTTTTCAATAAAATTTTTACCTTTTAAAAATAGTTTTATCGATTGCCAACCTCAAAAAACTAGTTCTTTTTAATAAATACCGTTATTCCACAAATTATAAATAGTTTTTGACGCTTCCCTACACTTAAAATTAAATATTTTCATTTTTCCACCTCATTTTTTCAATAAAAAACGAATTTTGTACCTTTTAAAAATAGTTTTATCGATTGCCAACCTCTAACAACTAGTTATTTTTAATAATTAACGCTTACCCACACATTACAATAGTTTTTGACGTTTCCCAACACTTAGAACTAAATATTTTTATTTTTCCGCTTCATAAAACTATTTTTTTCAATAAAAAAACGATTTTGTACCTTTTAAAAATAGTTTTATCAATAGCCAACCTCTAAAAACTAGTTATTTTTAATAACTAACGCTCACCCACACATTACAATTAGTTTTTGACGTTTCCCAACACTTAAAACTAAATATTTTTATTTTTCCACCTCAGAAATCTATTTTTTTTCAATAAAAAAAGATTTGTACCTTTTAAAAATAGTTTTATCGATTGCCAACCTTTAAAAACTAGTTATTTTTAATAGTTAACGCTTCCCCACACATTACAAATAGTTTTTGACGTTTCCCAACACTTAGAACAAAATATTTTCATTTTTCCACCTTATAAAACTATTTTTTTTCAATAAAAAACGATTTTGTACCTTTTAAAAATAGTTTTATCGATTACAACCTTTAAAAACTAGTTATTTTTAATAATTAACGCTTACCCACACATGACAAATAGTTTTTGACGTTTCCCAACACTTAGAACTAAATATTTTCATTTTTCCACCTCATAAAACTATTTTTTTCAATAAAAAACGATTTTGTACCTTTTAAAAATAGTTTTATCGATTGCCAACCTCTAAAAACTAGTTATTTTTAATAAATAACGTTTACCCCCACATTACAAATAGTTTTTGACGTTTCCTTACACTTAAAATTAAATATTTTCATTTTTCCACCTCATAAAACTATTTTTTTCAATAAAAAACGATTTTTTACGTGTTAAAAATAGTTTTATCGATTGCCAACCTCTAAAAACTAGTTATTTTTAATAATTTACGTTTAACCACTCATTTCAAATAGTTTTTACGTTTCCCAACATATTAAATTCTATATTTTCATTTTTCCACCTCATAAATCTATTTTTTTCAATAAAAAAGGTTTTTTACCTTTTTAAAATAGTTTTATCGATTGCCAACCTCTAAAAACTAGTTATTTTTAATAATTAACGCTTACCCACACATTACAAATAGTTTTTGACGTTTTCCAACACTTAGAACTAAATATTTTTATTTTTCCGCTTCATAAAACTATTTTTTTCAATAAAAAAAAGATTTTGTACCTTTTAAAAATAGTTTTATCAATAGCCAACCTCTAAAAACTAGTTATTTTTAATAAATAACGTTCACCCACACATTTCAAATAGTTTTTGACGCTTCCCTACACTTAAATTTAAATATCTTAATTTTTCCACCTCATAAAACTATTTTTTTAAATAAAAAACGATTTTGTACCTTTTAAAATTAGTTTTTTCGATTGCCAACCTCTAAAAACTAGTTATTTTTAATAATTAACGTTTAACCACACATTACAAATAGTTTTTGACGTTTCCAAACATATTTAATTCTATATTTTCATTTTTCCACCTCATAAATCTATTTTTTATTTTTAATAAATACCGTTATTCCACACATTACAAATGGTTTTTGACGCTTCCCTACACTTAAAATTAAATATTTTCATTTTTCCACCTCATTTTTTTCAATAAAAAATGAATTTTGTACCTTTTTAAAAATAGTTTTATCGATTGCCAACCTCTAAAAACTAGTTATTTTTAATATATAACGTTTACCCACACATTTTAAATAGTTTTTGACGTTTCCTAACATATTTAATTCTATATTTTCATTTTGCCACCTCATAAATCTATTTTTTTTCAATAAAATTTTTACCTTTTAAAAATAGTTTTATCGATTGCCAACCTCAAAAAACTAGTTCTTTTTAATAAATACCGTTATTCCACAAATTATAAATAGTTTTTGACGCTTCCCTACACTTAAAATTAAATATTTTCATTTTTCCACCTCATTTTTTCAATAAAAAACGAATTTTGTACCTTTTAAAAATAGTTTTATCGATTGCCAACCTCTAACAACTAGTTATTTTTAATAATTAACGCTTACCCACACATTACAATAGTTTTTGACGTTTCCCAACACTTAGAACTAAATATTTTTATTTTTCCGCTTCATAAAACTATTTTTTTCAATAAAAAAACGATTTTGTACCTTTTAAAAATAGTTTTATCAATAGCCAACCTCTAAAAACTAGTTATTTTTAATAACTAACGCTCACCCACACATAACAATTAGTTTTTGACGTTTCCCAACACTTAAAACTAAATATTTTTATTTTTCCACCTCAGAAATCTATTTTTTTCAATAAAAAAAGATTTGTACCTTTTAAAAATAGTTTTATCGATTGCCAACCTTTAAAAACTAGTTATTTTTAATAGTTAACGCTTCCCCACACATTACAAATAGTTTTTGACGTTTCCCAACACTTAGAACAAAATATTTTCATTTTTCCACCTTATAAAACTATTTTTTTTCAATAAAAAACGATTTTGTACCTTTTAAAAATAGTTTTATCGATTACAACCTTTAAAAACTAGTTATTTTTAATAATTAACGCTTACCCACACATGACAAATAGTTTTTGACGTTTCCCAACACTTAGAACTAAATATTTTCATTTTTCCACCTCATAAAACTATTTTTTTCAATAAAAAACGATTTTGTACCTTTTAAAAATAGTTTTATCGATTGCCAACCTCTAAAAACTAGTTATTTTTAATAAATAACGTTTACCCCCACATTACAAATAGTTTTTGACGTTTCCTTACACTTAAAATTAAATATTTTCATTTTTCCACCTCATAAAACTATTTTTTTCAATAAAAAACGATTTTTTACGTGTTAAAAATAGTTTTATCGATTGCCAACCTCTAAAAACTAGTTATTTTTAATAATTTACGTTTAACCACTCATTTCAAATAGTTTTTACGTTTCCCAACATATTTAATTCTATATTTTCATTTTTCCACCTCATAAATCTATTTTTTTCAATAAAAAAGGATTTTTACCTTTTTAAAATAGTTTTATCGATTGCCAACCTCTAAAAACTAGTTATTTTTAATAATTAACGCTTACCCACACATTACAAATAGTTTTTGACGTTTTCCAACACTTAGAACTAAATATTTTTATTTTTCCGCTTCATAAAACTATTTTTTTCAATAAAAAAAAGATTTTGTACCTTTTAAAAATAGTTTTATCAATAGCCAACCTCTAAAAACTAGTTATTTTTAATAAATAACGTTCACCCACACATTTCAAATAGTTTTTGACGCTTCCCTACACTTAAATTTAAATATCTTAATTTTTCCACCTCATAAAACTATTTTTTTAAATAAAAAACGATTTTGTACCTTTTAAAATTAGTTTTTTCGATTGCCAACCTCTAAAAACTAGTTATTTTTAATAACTAACGCTCACCCACACATTACAAATAGTTTTTGACGTTTCCCAACACTTAAAATAAAATATTTTCATTTTTCCACCTCATAAATCTATTCTTTTTCAATAAAAAAGGATTTTTACCATTTAAAAATAGTTTTATCGATTGCCAACCTCTAAAAACTAGTTATTTTTAATAATTGACGCTTACCCACACATTACAATACACATTACACATTTTCCTACACTTAAAATTAAACAGTTTCCTTTTTCCACGTCAGAAATTTATTTTTTTCAATAAAAAAGGATTTTTTCCTTTTAAAAATAGTTTTATCGATTGCCAACAACGAGAACCAGATATTTTTAATAAATAACGTTAACCCATTACAAATAGTTTTAGACACCTTCCTACACAAAAATTAAATATTTTCATTTTTTCACCGCATAAAACTATATTTTAAAATAAAAAACGATTTTGTACCTTTTAAAAATAGTTTTATCGATTGCCAACCTCTAAACACTAGTTATTTTTAATAAATAACGCTTACCCACACATTACAAATAGTTTTTGTCGCTTCCCTACACTTAAAATTAAATATTTTCATTTTTCCACCTCATAGAACTATTTTTTTTCAATAAAAAACGATTTTCTACCTTTTATAAATAGTTTTATCGATTGCCAACCTCTAAAAACTAGTTATTTTTAATAAATAACGTTTTCCCACATATTACAAATAGTTTTTGACGTTTCCTTACACTTAAAATTAAATATTTTCATTTTTCCACCTCATAAAACTATTTTTTTCAATAAAAAACGATTTTATACCTTTTAAAAATAGTTTTATCGATTGCCAACCTCTAAAAACTAGTTATTTTTAATAATTAACGTTTAACCACACATTAAAAATAGTTTTTGACGTTTCCAAACATATTTAATTCTATATTTTCATTTTCCACCTCATAAATCTATTTTTTTTCAATAAAAAAGGATTTTTACCTTTTAAAAATAGTTTTATCGATTGCAAACCTCTAAAAACTAGTTATTTTTAATAAATACCGTTATTCCACACATTACAAATGGTTTTTGACGCTTCCCTACACTTAAAATTAAATATTTTCATTTTTCCACCTCATTTTTTTCAATAAAAAATGAATTTTGTACCTTTTTAAAAATAGTTTTATCGATTGCCAACCTCTAAAAACTAGTTATTTTTAATATATAACGTTTACCCACACATTTTAAATAGTTTTTGACGTTTCCTAACATATTTAATTCTATATTTTCATTTTGCCACCTCATAAATCTATTTTTTTTCAATAAAATTTTTACCTTTTAAAAATAGTTTTATCGATTCCCAACCTCTAAAAACTAGTTCTTTTTAATAAATACCGTTATTCCACAAATTATAAATAGTTTTTGATGCTTCCCTGCACTTAAATTTAAATATTTTCATTTTTCCACCTCATTTTTTCAATAAAAAACGAATTTTGTACCTTTTAAAAATAGTTTTATCGATTGCCAACCTCTAAAAACTAGTTATTTTTAATAAATAACGTTTACGCCCACATTACAAATAGTTTTTGACGTTTCCTTACACTTAAAATTAAATATTTTCATTTTTCCACCTCATAAAACTATTTTTTTCAATAAAAAACGAATTTGTACCTTTTAAAATTAGTTTTTTCGATTGCCAACCTCTAAAAACTAGTTATTTTTAATAACTAACGCTCACCCACACATTACAATAGTTTTTGACGTTTCCCAACACTTAGAACTAAATATTTTTATTTTTCCGCTTCATAAAACTATTTTTTTCAATAAAAAAACGATTTTGTACCTTTTAAAAATAGTTTTATCAATAGCCAACCTCTAAAAACTAGTTATTTTTAATAAATAACGTTCAGCCACACATTACAAATAGTTTTTGACGCTTCCCTACACTTAAATTTAAATATCTTCATTTTTCCACCTCATAAAACTATTTTTTTAAATAAAAAACGATTTTGTACCTTTTAAAATTAGTTTTTTCGATTGCCAACCTCTAAAAACTAGTTTTTTTTTAATAACTAACGCTCACCCACACATTACAAACAGTTTTTGACGTTTTCCAACACTTAAAACGAAATTTTTTTATTTTTCCACCTCAGAAATCTTTTTTTTTTCAATAAAAAAAGATTTGTACCTTTTAAAAATAGTTTTATCGATTGCCAACCTTTAAAAACCAGTTATTTTTAATAATTAACGCTTCCCCACACAATACAAATAGTTTTTGACGTTTCCCAACACTTAGATCAAAATATTTTCATTTTTCCACCTCATAAATCTATTTTTTTTCAATAAAAAAGGATTTTTACCTTTTAAAAATAGTTTTATCGATTGCAAACCTCTAAAAACTAGTTATTTTTAATAAATACCGTTATTCCACACATTACAAATGGTTTTTGACGCTTCCTTACACTTAAAATTGAATATTTTCATTTTTCCAACTCATTTTTTTCAATAAAAAATGAATTTTGTACCTTTTTAAAAATAGTTTTATCGATTGCCAACCTCTAAAAACTAGTTATTTTTAATATATAACGTTTACCCACACATTTTAAATAGTTTTTGACGTTTCCTAACATATTTAATTCTATATATTCATTTTGCCACCTCATAAATCTATTTTTTTCAATAAAATTTTTACCTTTTAAAAATAGTTTTATCGATTCCCAACCTCTAAAAACTGGTTCTTTTTAATAAATACCGTTATTCCACAAATTATAAATAGTTTTTGATGCTTCCCTACACTTAAATTTAAATATTTTCATTTTTCCACCTCATTTTTTTAATAAAAAACGAATTTTGTACCTTTTAAAAATAGTTTTATCGATTGCCAACCTCTAAAAACTAGTTATTTTTAATAAATAACGTTTACGCCCACATTACAAACAGTTTTTGAGGTTTCCCAACACTTAAAACTAAATATTTTTATTTTCCACCTCAGAAATCTTTTTTTTTTCAACAAAAAATGATTTGTACCTTTTAAAAATAGTTTTATCGATTGCCAACCTTTAAAAACTAGTTATTTTTAATAATTAACGCTTCCCCACACAATACAAATAGTTTTTGACGTTTCCCAACACTTAGATAAAAATATTTTCATTTTTCCACGTTATAAAACTATTTTGTTTCAAAAAAAAACGATTTTGTACCTTTTAAAAATAGTTTTATCGATTACAACCTTTAAAAACTAGTTATTTTTAATAATTAACGCTTACCCACACATTACAAATAGTTTTTGACGTTTCCCAACAGTTAGAACTACATATTTTCATTTTTCCACCTCATAAAACTATTTTTTTCAATAAAAAACGATTTTGTACCTTTTAAAAATAGTTTTGTCGATTGCCAACCTCTAAAAACTAGTTATTTTTAATAAATAACGTTTACGCCCACATTACAAATAGTTTTTGACGTTTCCTTACACTTAAAATTAAATATTTCCATTTTTCCACCTCATAAAACTATTTTTTTCAATAAAAAACGATTTTTTACCTGTTAAAAATAGTTTTATAGATTGCCAACCTCTAAAAACTAGTTATTTTTAATAATTAACGTTTAACCACTCATTACAAATAGTTTTTACGTTTCCCAACATATTTAATTCTATATTTTCATTTTTCCACCTCATAAATCTATTTTGCTCAATAAAAAAGGATTTTTACCTTTTAAAAATAGTTTTATCGATTGCAAACCTCTAAAAACTAGTTTTTTTTACTAATTACCGTTATTCCACACATTAAAAATAGTTTTTGACGCTTCCCTACACTTAAATTTAAATATTTTCATTTTTCCACCTCATTTTTTTAATAAAAAACGAATTTTGTACCTTTTAAAAATAGTTTTATCGATTGCCAACCTCTAAAAACTAGTTATTTTTAATAAATAACGTTTACGCCCACATTACAAACAGTTTTTGAGGTTTCCCAACACTTAAAACTAAATATTTTTATTTTCCACCTCAGAAATCTTTTTTTTTTCAACAAAAAATGATTTGTACCTTTTAAAAATAGTTTTATCGATTGCCAACCTTTAAAAACTAGTTATTTTTAATAATTAACGCTTCCCCACACAATACAAATAGTTTTTGACGTTTCCCAACACTTAGATCAAAATATTTTCATTTTTCCACGTTATAAAACTATTTTGTTTCAAAAAAAAACGATTTTGTACCTTTTAAAAATAGTTTTATCGATTACAACCTTTAAAAACTAGTTATTTTTAATAATTAACGCTTACCCACACATTACAAATAGTTTTTGACGTTTCCCAACAGTTAGAACTGCATATTTTCATTTTTCCACCTCATAAAACTATTTTTTTCAATAAAAAACGATTTTGTACCTTTTAAAAATAGTTTTGTCGATTGCCAACCTCTAAAAACTAGTTATTTTTAATAAATAACGTTTACGCCCACATTACAAATAGTTTTTGACGTTTCCTTACACTTAAAATTAAATATTTCCATTTTTCCACCTCATAAAACTATTTTTTTCAATAAAAAACGATTTTGTACCTTTTAAAAATAGTTTTGTCGATTGCCAACCTCTAAAAACTAGTTATTTTTAATAAATAACGTTTACGCCCACATTACAAATAGTTTTTGACGTTTCCTTACACTTAAAATTAAATATTTCCATTTTTCCACCTCATAAAACTATTTTTTTCAATAAAAAACGATTTTTTACCTGTTAAAAATAGTTTTATAGATTGCCAACCTCTAAAAACTAGTTATTTTTAATAATTAACGTTTAACCACTCATTACAAATAGTTTTTACGTTTCCCAACATATTTAATTCTATATTTTCATTTTTCCACCTCATAAATCTATTTTGCTCAATAAAAAAGGATTTTTACCTTTTAAAAATAGTTTTATCGATTGCAAACCTCTAAAAACTAGTTTTTTTTACTAATTACCGTTATTCCACACATTAAAAATAGTTTTTGACGCTTCCCTACACTTAAATTTAAATATTTTCATTTTTCCACCTCATTTTTTCAATAAAAAACGAATTTTGTACCTTTTAAAAATAGTTTTATCGATTGCCAACCTCTAAAAACTAGTTATTTTTAATAAATAACGTTTACGCCCACATTACAAACAGTTTTTGAGGTCTCCCAACACTTAAAACTAAATATTTTTATTTTTCCACCTCAGAAATCTTTTTTTTTTCAATAAAAAAAGATTTGTACCTTTTAAAAATAGTTTTATCGATTGCCAACCTTTAAAAACTAGTTATTTTTAATAATTAACGCTTCCCCACACAATACAAATAGTTTTTGACGTTTCCCAACACTTAGATCAACATATTTTCATTTTTCCACGTTATAAAACTATTTTGTTTCAAAAAAAAACGATTTTGTACCTTTTAAAAATAGTTTTATCGATTACAACCTTTAAAAACTAGTTATTTTTAATAATTAACGCTTACCCACACATTACAAATAGTTTTTGATGTTTCCCAACAATTAGAACTACATATTTTCATTTTTCCACCTCATAAAACTATTTTTTCAATAAAAAACGATTTTGTACCTTTTAAAAATAGTTTTGTCGATTGCCAACCTCTAAAAACTAGTTATTTTTAATAAATAACGTTTACGCCCACATTACAAATAGTTTTTGACGTTTCCTTACACTTAAAATTAAATATTTCCATTTTTCCACCTCATAAAACTATTTTTTTCAATAAAAAACGATTTTTTAACTGTTAAAAATAGTTTTATAGATTGCCAACCTCTAAAAACTAGTTATTTTTAATAATTAACGTTTAACCACTCATTACAAATAGTTTTTACGTTTCCCAACATATTTAATTCTATATTTTCATTTTTCCACCTCATAAATCTATTTTGTTCAATAAAAAAGGATTTTTACCTTTTAAAAATAGTGTTATCGATTGCAAACCTCTAAAAACTAGTTATTTTTACTAATTACCGTTATTCCACACATTAAAAATAGTTTTTGACGCTTCCCTACACTTAAAATTAAATATTTTTATTTTTCCACCTCATTTTTTTCAATAAAAAACGAATTTTGTATCTTTTTAAAAATAGTTTTATCGATTGCCAACCTCTAAAAACTAGTTATTTTTTTTTAATAAATAACGTTTACATTAAAAATAGTTTTTGACGCTTCCCTACACTTAAAATTAAATATTTTCTATTTCCACCTCAGAAATCTATTTTTTTCAATAAAAAAAGATTTGTACCTTTTAAAAATAGTTTTATCGATTGATAACCTTTAAAAACTAGTTATTTTTAATAATTAACGCTTACCCACACAATACTAATAGTTTTTGACGTTTCCCAACACTTAGAACAAAATATTTTCATTTTTCACCTTATAAAACTATTTTTTTCAATAAAAAACGATTTTGTACCTTGTAAAAATAGTTTTATCGATTTCCAACCTTTAAAAACTAGTTATTTTTAATAATTAACGCTTACCCACACATCACAAATAGTTTTTGACGTTTCCCAACACTTAGAACTAAATATTTTCATTTTTCCACCTCATAAAACTATTTTTTTCAATAAAAAACGATTTTGTACCTTTTAAAAATAGTTTTATCGATTTCCAACCTCTAAAAACTAGTTATTTTTAATAAATAACGTTTACCCCCACATTACAAATAGTTTTTGACGTTTCCTTACACTTAAAATTAAATATTTTCATTTTTCCACCTCATAAAACTATTTTTTTCAATAAAAAACGATTTTTTACCTGTTAAAAATAGCTTTATAGATTGCCAACCTCTAAAAACTAGTTATTTTTAATAATTTACGTTTAACCACTCATTACAAATAGTTTTTACGTTTCCCAACATATTTAATTCTATATTTTCATTTTTCCACCTCATAAATCTATTTTTTTCAATAAAAAAGGATTTTTACCTTTTAAAAATAGTTTTATCGATTGCCAACCTCTAAAAACTAGTTATTTTTACTAATTACCGTTATTCCACACATTAAAAATAGTTGTTGACGCTTCCCTACACTTAAAATTAAATATTTTCATTTTTCCACCTCATTTTTTTCAATAAAAAACGAATTTTGTACCATTTTAAAAATAGTTTTATCGATTGCCAACCTCTAAAATCTAGTTATTTTTAATAAATAACGTTTACATTAAAAATAGTTTTTGACGCTTCCCTACACTTAAAATTTAATATTTTCTATTTCCACCTCAGAAATCTATTTTTTTTCAATAAAAAAAGATTTGTACCTTTTAAAAATAGTTTTATCGATTGATAACCTTTAAAAACTAGTTATTTTTAATAATTTACGCTTACCCACACAATACAAATAGTTTTTGACGTTTCCCAACACTTAGAACAAAATATTTTCATTTTTCCACCTTATAAAACTATTTTTTTCAATAAAAAACGATTTTGTACCTTTTAAAAATAGTTTTATCGATTGCCAACCTTTAAAAACTAGTTATTTTTAATAATTAACGCTTACCCACACATTACAAATAGTTTTTGACGTTTCCCAACACTTAGAACTATATATTTTCATTTTTCCACCTCATAAAACTATTTTTTTCAATAAAAAACGATTTTGTACCTTTTAAAAATAGTTTTATCGATTGCCAACCTCTAAAAACTAGTTATTTTTAATAAATAACGTTTACCCCCACATTACAAATAGTTTTTGACGGTTCCCTTTACTTAAAATTAAATATTTTCAATTTTCCACCTCATAAAACTATTTTTTTTCAATAAAAAAGGATTTTACCTTTTAAAAATAGTTTTATCGATTGCCAACCTCTAAAAACTTGTTATTTTTAATATATATCGTTTACTCACACATTACAAATAGTTTTTGACGTTACCTTACACTTAAAATTAAATATTTTCAATTTTTCACCTCACAAAACTATTTTTTTCAATAAAAAACGATTTTGTACCTGTTAAAAATAGTTTTATCGATTGCCATCCTCTAAAAACTAGTTATTTTTAATAATTAACGTTTAACCACTCATTACAAATAGTTTTTACGTTTCCCAACATATTTAATTCTATATTTTCATTTTTCCACCTCATAAATCTATTTTTTTCAATAAAAAAAGGATTTTTACCTTTTAAAAATAGTTTTATCGATTGCCAACCTCTAAAAAC
The DNA here is from genome assembly GCA_005876975.1 of Drosophila orena. Classification (NCBI taxonomy): domain Eukaryota; kingdom Metazoa; phylum Arthropoda; class Insecta; order Diptera; family Drosophilidae; genus Drosophila; species Drosophila orena. The sequence continues at coordinate 9,087 of VCKV01000242.1, read as the reverse complement.
TAGTTATTTTTACTAATTACCGTTATTCCACACATTACAAATAGTTTTTGACGCTTCCCTACACTTAAAATTAAATATTTTCATTTTTCCCCCTCATTTTTTTCAATAAAAAACGAATTTTGTACCTTTTTAAAAATAGTTTTATCGATTTCCAGCCTCTAAAAACTAGTTATTTTTAATAAATAACGTTTACATTAAAAATAGTTTTTGACGCTTCCCTACACTTAAAATTAAATATTTTCTATTTCCACCTCAGAAATCTATTTTTTTCAATAAAAAACGATTTTGTACCTTTTAAAAATAGTTTTATCAATGGCCAACCTCTAACAACTAGTTATTTTTAATAATTAACGTTTAACCACACATTACAAATAGTTTTTGACGTTTCCCAACATATTTAATTCTATATTTTCATATTTCCACCTCATAAATCTATTTTTTTTCAATAAAAAAGAATTTTTACCTTTTAACAATAGTTTTATCGATGCCAACCTCTAAAAACTAGTTATTTTTAATAAATACCGTTATTCCACACATTACAACTAGTTTTTCACGCTTCCCTAAACTTAATATTAAATATTTTCATTTTTCCACCTCATTTTTTTCAATAAAAAATGAATTTTGTACCTTTTTAAAAATAGTTTTATCGATTGCCATCCCTTAAAAACTAGTTAATTCTAATATATAACGTTTACCCACACATTTTGAATAGTTTTTGACGTTCCCCAACATATTTAATTCTATGTTTTCATTTTGCCACCTCATAAATATATTTTTTTCAATAAAAAAGGATTTTTACCTTTGAAAAATAGTTTTATCGATTCCCAACCTCTAAAAACAAGTTATTTTTAATAATTAACGCTTACCCACACATTACAATAGTTTTTGACGTTTCCCAACAGTTAGAACTAAATATTTTTATTTTTCCGCCTCATAAAACTATTTTTTTTTCAATAGAAAAACGATTTTGTACCTTTTAAAAATAGTTTTATCAATAGCCAACCTCTAAAAACTAGTTATTTTTAATAAAAACCGTTCACCCACACATTACAAATAGTTTTTTGACGCTTCCCTACACTTAATCTTAAATATTTTCATTTTTCCACCTCATTAAACTATTTTTTTCAATAAAAAACGATTTTGTACCTTTTAAAATTAGTTTTATCGATTGCCAACCTCTAAAAACTAGTTATTTTTAATAAATAACGTTTACCCACACATTACAAATAGTTTTTGACGTTTCCCTACACTTAAAATTAAATACTTTTATTTTTCCACCTCATAAAACTATTTTTTTCAATAAAAAGGGATTTTTACCTTTTAAAAATAGTTTTATCGATTGCCAACCTCTAAAAACTAGTTATTTTTAATAAATAACGTTTACCCACACATTATAAATAGTTTTTGACGCTACCCTACACTTAAAATTAAATATTTTCATTTTTCCACCTCTTATAACTATTTTTTTCAATAAAAAACGATTTTGTACCTTTTAAAAATATTTTTATCGATTGCCAACCTCTAAAAACTAGTTATTCTTAATAACGTTTACCCATTACAAATAGGTTTAGACGCTTCTCTACACCTTAAATTAAATATTTTCAATTTTCCACCGCATAAAACTATTTTTTTCAATAAAAAACGATATTGTACCTTTTTAAAAATAGTTTTATCGATTGCCAACCTCTAAAAACTAGTTATTTTTAATAAATAACGTTTACCCACACATTACAAATAGTTTTTGACGTTTCCCTACACTTGAAATTAAATATTTTCATTTTTCCACTTCATAAATCTATTTTTTTTTCAATAAAAAACGATTTTGTACCTTTTAAAAAAAGTTTTATAGATTGCCAACCTCTAAAAACTAGTTATTTTTAATATATAACGTTTACCCACACATTACAAATAGTTTTTAACGCTACCCTACACTTAAAATTAAATATTTTCATTTTTCCACCTCATATAACTATTTTTTTCTATAAAAAACGATTTTGTACCTTTTAAAAATAGTTTTATCGATTGCCAAACTCTAAAAACTAGTTATTTTTAATAAATAACGCTTACCCACACATTACAAATAGTTTTTGACGTTTCCCTACACTTGAAATTAAATATTTTCATTTTTCCACTTCATAAATCTATTTTTTTTTCAATAAAAAACGATTTTGTACCTTTTAAAAAAAGTTTTATCGATTGCCATCCTTTAAAAACTAGTTAATTCTAATATATAACGTTTACCCACACATTTTGAATAGTTTTTGACGTTCCCCAACATATTTAATTCTATGTTTTCATTGTGCCACCTCATAAATATATTTTTTTCAATAAAAAAGGATTTTTACCTTTGAAAAATAGTTTTATCGATTCCCAACCTCTAAAAACAAGTTATTTTTAATAATTAACGCTTACCCACACATTACAATAGTTTTTGACGTTTCCCAACAGTTAGAACTAAATATTTTTATTTTTCCGCCTCATAAAACAATTTTTTTTTCAATAGAAAAACGATTTTGTACCTTTTAAAAATAGTTTTATCAATAGCCAACCTCTAAAAACTAGTTATTTTTAATAAAAACCGTTCACCCACACATTACAAATAGTTTTTTGACGCTTCCCTACACTTAATCTTAAATATTTTCATTTTTCCACCTCATTAAACTATTTTTTTCAATAAAAAACGATTTTGTACCTTTTAAAATTAGTTTTATCGATTGCCAACCTCTAAAAACTAGTTATTTTTAATAAATAACGTTTACCCACACATTACAAATAGTTTTTGACGTTTCCCTACACTTAAAATTAAATACTTTTATTTTTCCACCTCATAAAACTATTTTTTTCAATAAAAAGGGATTTTTACCTTTTAAAAATAGTTTTATCGATTGCTAACCTCTAAAAACTAGTTATTTTTAATAAATAACGTTTACCCACACATTATAAATAGTTTTTGACGCTACCCTACACTTAAAATTAAATATTTTCATTTTTCCACCTCTTATAACTATTTTTTTCAATAAAAAACGATTTTGTACCTTTTAAAAATAGTTTTATCGATTGCCAACCTCTAAAAACTAGTTATTTTTAATAAATAACGCTTACCCACACATTACAAATAGTTTTTGACGTTTCCCTACACTTGAAATTAAATATTTTCATTTTTCCACTTCATAAATCTATTTTTTTTTCAATAAAAAACGATTTTGTACCTTTTAAAAAAAGTTTTATCGATTGCCATCCTTTAAAAACTAGTTAATTCTAATATATAACGTTTACCCACACATTTTGAATAGTTTTTGACGTTCCCCAACATATTTAATTCTATGTTTTCATTTTGCCACCTCATAAATATATTTTTTTCAATAAAAAAGGATTTTTACCTTTGAAAAATAGTTTTATCGATTCCCAACCTCTAAAAACAAGTTATTTTTAATAATTAACGCTTACCCACACATTACAATAGTTTTTGACGTTTCCCAACAGTTAGAACTAAATATTTTTATTTTTCCGCCTCATAAAACTATTTTTTTTTCAATAGAAAAACGATTTTGTACCTTTTAAAAATAGTTTTATCAATAGCCAACCTCTAAAAACTAGTTATTTTTAATAAAAACCGTTTCACCCACACATTACAAATAGTTTTTTGACGCTTCCCTACACTTAATCTTAAATATTTTCATTTTTCCACCTCATTAAACTATTTTTTTCAATAAAAAACGATTTTGTACCTTTTAAAATTAGTTTTATCGATTGCCAACCTCTAAAAACTAGTTATTTTTAATAAATAACGTTTACCCACACATTACAAATAGTTTTTGACGTTTCCCTACACTTAAAATTAAATACTTTTATTTTTCCACCTCATAAAACTATTTTTTTCAATAAAAAGGGATTTTTACCTTTTAAAAATAGTTTTATCGATTGCCAACCTCTAAAAACTAGTTATTTTTAATAAATAACGTTTACCCACACATTATAAATAGTTTTTGACGCTACCCTACACTTAAAATTAAATATTTTCATTTTTCCACCTCTTATAACTATTTTTTTCAATAAAAAACGATTTTGTACCTTTTAAAAATATTTTTATCGATTGCCAACCTCTAAAAACTAGTTTAGTTATTCTTAATAACGTTTACCCATTACAAATAGGTTTAGACGCTTCTCTACACCTTAAATTAAATATTTTCAATTTTCCACCGCATAAAACTATTTTTTTCAATAAAAAACGATATTGTACCTTTTTAAAAATAGTTTTATCGATTGCCAACCTCTAAAAACTAGTTATTTTTAATAAATAACGTTTACCCACACATTACAAATAGTTTTTGACGTTTCCCTACACTTGAAATTAAATATTTTCATTTTTCCACTTCATAAATCTATTTTTTTTTCAATAAAAAACGATTTTGTACCTTTTAAAAAAAGTTTTATAGATTGCCAACCTCTAAAAACTAGTTATTTTTAATATATAACGTTTACCCACACATTACAAATAGTTTTTGACGCTACCCTACACTTAAAATTAAATATTTTCATTTTTCCACCTCATATAACTATTTTTTTCTATAAAAAACGATTTTGTACCTTTTCATTTTTCCACCTCATAAAACTATTTTTTTTCAATAAAAAACGATTTTGTACCTTTTAAAAATAGTTTTATCGATTGCCAACCTCTAAAAACTAGTTATTTTTAATAAATAACGTTTACCCACACATTATAAATAGTTTTTGACGCTACCCTACACTTAAAATTAAATATTTTCATTTTTCCACCTCTTATAACTATTTTTTTCAATAAAAAACGATTTTGTACCTTTTAAAAATATTTTTATCGATTGCCAACCTCTAAAAACTAGTTATTTTTAATAATGTTTACCCATTACAAATAGGTTTTGACGCTTCCCTACACCTTTAATTAAATATTTTCACTTTTCCACCGCATAAAACTATTTTTTTCAATAAAAAACGATTTTGTACCTTTTTAAAAATAGTTTTATCGATTGCCAACCTCTAAAAACTATGTTTTTTTTTAATAAATAACGTTTACCCACAAATTACAAATAGTTTTTGACGTTTCCTTACACTTAAAATTAAATATTTTCATTTTTCCACCTCATAAAACTATTTTTTTCAATAAAAAACGATTTTGTACCTTTTAAAAATAGTTTTATCGTTTGCCAACCTCTTAAAACTAGTTATTTTTAATAATTAACGTTTAACCACACATTACAAATAGTCTTTGACGTTTCCCAACATATTTAATTCTATATTTTCATTTTTCCACCTCATAAATCTATTTTTTTTCAATAAAGAAGGATTTTTACCTATTAAAAATAGTTTTATCGATTGCCAACCTCTAAAAACTAGTTATTTTTAATAAATACTGTTATCCCACACGTTACAAATAGTTTTTGACGCTTCCCTACACTGAAAATTACATATTTTCATTTTTCCACCTCATCTTTTTCAATAAAAAATGAATTTTGTACCTTTTTAAAAATAGTTTTATAGATTGCCAACCTCTAAAAACTAGTTATTTTTAATAAGTAACGCTTACCCACACATTACAAATAGTTTTTGACGCTTCCCTACACTTAAAATTAAATATTTTCATCATTTTTCCACCTAATTTATTTCAATAAAAAACGAATTTTGTACCTTTTAAAAATAGTTTTATAGATTGCCAACCTCTAACAACTAGTTATTTTTAATAATTAACACTTACCCACACATTACAATAGTTTTTGACGTTTCCCAACACTTAGAACTAAATATTTTTATTTTTCCGCCTCATTAAACTATTTTTTTCAATAAAAAACGATTTTGTAACTTTTAAAATAGTTTTATCAATAGCCAACCTCTAAAAACTAGTTCTTTTTAATAAATAACGTTCACTCACACATTACAAATAGTTTTTGACGCTTCCCTAAACTTAAATTTAAATATTTTCATTTTTCCACCTCATTAAACAATTTTTTCAATAAAAAACGATTTTGTACCTTTTAAAATTAGTTTTTTCGATTGCCAACCTCAAAAAACTAGTTATTTTTAATAATTTACGCTCACCCACACATTACAAATAGTTTTTGACGTTTCCCAACACTTAAAACTAAATATTTTTATTTTTCCACCTCTTAAAATTATTTTTTTCAATAAAAAACGATTTTGTACCTTTTAAAAAAAGTTTTATAGATTGCCAACCTCTAAAAACTAGTTATTTTTAATATATAACGTTTACCCACACATTACAAATAGTTTTTGACGCTACCCTACACTTAAAATTAAATATTTTCATTTTTCCACCTCATATAACTATTTTTTTCTATAAAAAACGATTTTGTACCTTTTAAAAATAGTTTTATCGATTGCCAAACTCTAAAAACTAGTTATTTTTAATAAATAACGCTTACCCACACATTACAAATAGGGTTTGACGCTTCCCTACACTTAACATTAAATATTTTCATTTTTCCACCTCATAAAACTATTTTTTTTCAATAAAAAACGATTTTGTACCTTTTAAAAATAGTTTTATCGATTGCCAACCTCTAAAAACTAGTTATTTTTAATAAATAACGTTTACCCACACATTATAAATAGTTTTTGACGCTACCCTACACTTAAAATTAAATATTTTCATTTTTCCACCTCTTATAACTATTTTTTTCAATAAAAAACGATTTTGTACCTTTTAAAAATATTTTTATCGATTGCCAACCTCTAAAAACTAGTTATTTTTAATAATGTTTACCCATTACAAATAGGTTTTGACGCTTCCCTACACCTTTAATTAAATATTTTCACTTTTCCACCGCATAAAACTATTTTTTTCAATAAAAAACGATTTTGTACCTTTTTAAAAATAGTTTTATCGATTGCCAACCTCTAAAAACTATGTTTTTTTTTAATAAATAACGTTTACCCACAAATTACAAATAGTTTTTGACGTTTCCTTACACTTAAAATTAAATATTTTCATTTTTCCACCTCATAAAACTATTTTTTTCAATAAAAAACGATTTTGTACCTTTTAAAAATAGTTTTATCGTTTGCCAACCTCTTAAAACTAGTTATTTTTAATAATTAACGTTTAACCACACATTACAAATAGTCTTTGACGTTTCCCAACATATTTAATTCTATATTTTCATTTTTCCACCTCATAAATCTATTTTTTTCAATAAAGAAGGATTTTTACCTATTAAAAATAGTTTTATCGATTGCCAACCTCTAAAAACTAGTTATTTTTAATAAATACTGTTATCCCACACGTTACAAATAGTTTTTGACGCTTCCCTACACTGAAAATTACATATTTTCATTTTTCCACCTCATCTTTTTCAATAAAAAATGAATTTTGTACCTTTTTAAAAATAGTTTTATAGATTGCCAACCTCTAAAAACTAGTTATTTTTAATAAGTAACGCTTACCCACACATTACAAAAGGTTTTTGACGCTTCCCTACACTTAAAATTAAATATTTTCATTTTTCCACCTAATTTATTTCAATAAAAAACGAATTTTGTACCTTTTAAAAATAGTTTTATAGATTGCCAACCTCTAACAACTAGTTATTTTTAATAATTAACACTTACCCACACATTACAATAGTTTTTGACGTTTCCCAACACTTAGAACTAAATATTTTTATTTTTCCGCCTCATTAAACTATTTTTTTCAATAAAAAACGATTTTGTAACTTTTAAAATAGTTTTATCAATAGCCAACCTCTAAAAACTAGTTCTTTTTAATAAATAACGTTCACTCACACATTACAAATAGTTTTTGACGCTTCCCTAAACTTAAATTTAAATATTTTCATTTTTCCACCTCATTAAACAATTTTTTCAATAAAAAACGATTTTGTACCTTTTAAAATTAGTTTTTTCGATTGCCAACCTCAAAAAACTAGTTATTTTTAATAATTTACGCTCACCCACACATTACAAATAGTTTTTGACGTTTCCCAACACTTAAAACTAAATATTTTTATTTTTCCACCTCTTAAAATTATTTTTTTCAATAAAAAACGATTTTGTACCTTTTAAAAATAGTTTTATCGATCGCCAACCTCTAAAAACTAGTTATTTTTAATAAATAACGTTTACCCACACATTACAAATAGTTTTTGTAGTTTCCCTACACTTAAAATTAAATACTTTTATTTTTCCACCTCATAAAACTATTTTTTTCAATAAAAAAGGATTTTTACCTTTTAAAAATAGTTTTATCGATTGCCAACCTCTAAAAACTAGTTATTTTTAATAAATAACGTTTAACCACACATTACAAATAGTTTTTGACGTTTCCAAACATATTTAATTCTATATTTTCATTTTTCCACCTCATAAATCTATTTTTTTTTCAATTAAAAGGATTTTTACCTTTTAAAAATAGTTTTATTGATTGCAAACCTCTAAAAACTAGTTTGTTTTAATAAATACCGTTATTCCACACATTACAAATGGTTTTTGACGCTTCCCTACACTTAAAATTAAATATTTTTATTTTTCCACCTCATTTTTTTCAATAAAAAATGAATTTTGTACCTTTTTAAAAATAGTTTTATCGATTGCCAACCTCTAAAAACTAGTTATTTTTAATATATAACGTTTACCCACACATTTTAAATAGTTTTTGACGTTTCCTAACATATTTACATTTTGCCACCTCATAAATCTATTTTTTTTCAATAAAATTGGATTTTTACCTTTTAAAAATAGTTTTATCGATTCCCAACCTCTAAAAACTAGTTATTTTTAATAAATACCGTTATTCCACAAATTATAAATAGTTTTTGACGCTTCCCTACACTTAAAATTAAATATTTTCATTTTTCCACCTCATTTTTTCAATAAAAAACGAATTTTGTACCTTTTAAAAATAGTTTTATCGATTGCCAACCTCTAACAACTAGTTATTTTTAATAATTAACGCTTACCCACACATGACAAATAGTTTTTGACGTTTCCCAACACTTAGAACTAAATATTTTCATTTTTCCACCTCATAAAACTATTTTTTTCAATAAAAAACGATTTTGTACCTTTTAAAAATAGTTTTATCGATTGCCAACCTCTTAA
>VCKV01000241.1:0-101609 GCA_005876975.1 Drosophila orena | reverse complement strand
ACATATTTAATTCTTTATTTTCATTACTCCACCTCATAAATCTATTTTTTTTTCAATAAAAAATGATTTTTACCCTTTAAAAATAGTTTTATCGATTGCCAACCTCTAAAAACTAGTTATTTTTAATAAATACCGTTATTCCACAAATTATAAATAGTTTTTGACGCTTCCCTACACTTAAATTAAATATTTTCATTTTTCCACCTCATTTTTTTTTATCAATAAAAAACGATTTTGTACCTTTTAAAAATAGTTTTATCGATTGCCAACCTCTAAAAACTAGTTATTTTTAATAATTAACGCTTACCCACACATTACAATAGTTTTTGACGTTTCCCAACGCTTAGAACTAAATATTTTCATTTTTCCACCTCATTTTTATCAATAAAAAACGAATTTTGTACCTTTTTAAAATAGTTTTATCTATAGCCAACCTCTAAAAACTATTTATTTTTAATAAATAACGTTCACCCACACATGACAAATAGTTTTTGACGCTTCCCTACACTTAAAATTAAGTATTTTCATTTTTCCACCTCATAAAACTATTTTTTTTCAATAAAAAACGATTTTGTACATTGTAAAAATAGTTTTATCGATTGCCAACCTCTAAAAACTAGTTATTTTTAATAATTAACGCTTACCCACATATTACAAATAGTTTTTGACGTTTCCCAACACTTAGAACTAAATATTTTTATTTTTCCACCTCAGAAATCTATTTTTTTCAATAAAAAAAGATTTTTACCTTTTAAAAATAGTTTTATCGATTGCCAACCTCTAAAAACTAGTTATTTTTAGTAAATAACGTTTACCCAAACATTACAAATAGTTGTTGACGTTTCCCTACACTTAAAATTAAATATTTTCATTTTTCCACCTCATAAAACTATTTTTTTCAATAAAAAACGATTTTGTACCTTTTAAAAATAGTTTTATCGATTGCCAACCTCTAAAAACTAGTTATTTTTAATAATAACGTTTACCCACACATTACAAATAGTTTTTGACGTTTCCCTACACTTAAAATTAAATATTTTCATTTTTCCACCTCATAAATCTATTTTTTTCAATAAAAAAAGATTTTTACCTTTTAAAAATAGTTTTATCGATTGCCAACCTCTAAAAACTAGTTATTTTTAATAAATAACGTTATTCCCACACATTACAAATAGTTTTTGACGCTTCCCTACACTTAAAATTAAATATTTTCATTTTTCCACCTCATAAAACTATTTTTTTCAATAAAAAACGAATTTTGTACCTTTTAAAAATAGTTTTATCGATTGCCAACCTCTAAAAACTAGTTATTTTTAATAATTAACGCTTACCCACACATTACAAATAGTTTTTGACGTTTCCCTACACTTAAAATTAAATATTTTCATTTTTCCACCTCATAAAACTATTTTTTTCAATAAAAAACGATTTGTACCTTTTAAAATAGTTTTATCTATAGCCAACCTCTAAAAACTAGTTATTTTTAATAAATAACTGTTCACCCACACATTACAAATAGTTTTTGACGCTTCCCTACACTTAAAATTAAGTATTTTCATTTTTCCACCTCATAAAACTATTTTTTTTCAATAAAAAACGATTTTGTACCTTGTAAAAATAGTTTTATCGATTGCCAACCTCTAAAAACTAGTTATTTTTAATAATTAACGCTTACCCACATACTACAAATAGTTTTTGACGTTTCCCTACACTTAAAACTAAATATTTTCATTTTTCCACCTCATAAAACTATTTTTTTCAATAAAGAAAATGATTTTTACCTTTTAAAAATAGTTTTATCGATTGCCAACCTCTAAAAACTAGTTATTTTTAATAAATAACGTTTACCCACACATTACAAATAGTTTTTGACGCTTCCCTACACTTAAAACTAAATATTTTCATTTTTCCACCTCATAAAACTAATTTTTTTCAATAGAAAACGATTTTGTACCTTTTAAAAATAGTTTTATCGATTGGCAACCTCTAATAACTAGTTATTTTTAATAATATAACGTTTACCCACACATGACAAATAGTTTTTGACGCTTCCTCTACACTTAAAATTAAGTATTTTCATTTTTCCACCTCATAAAACTATTTTTTTCAATAAAAAACGATTTTGTACCTTTTAAAAATAGTTTTATCGATTGCCAACCTCTAAAAACTAGTTATTTTTAATAATTAACGCTTACCCACATATTACAAATAGTTTTTGACGTTTCCCAACACTTAGAACTAAATATTTTTATTTTTCCACCTCAGAAATCTATTTTTTTCCAAAAAAAAATGATTTTTACCTTTTAAAAATAGTTTTATCGATTGCCAACCTCTAAAAACTAGTTATTTTTAATAAATAACGTTTTCCCAAACATAACAAATAGTTGTTGACGCTTCCCTACATTTAAAATTAAATATTTTCATTTTTCCACCTCAGAAAACTATTTTTTTTCCAAAAAAAAATGATTTTTACCTTTAAAAAATAGTTTTATCGATTGCCAACCTCTAAAAACTAGTTATTTTTAATAAATAACGTTTACCCACATATTACAAATAGTTTTTGACGCTTCCCTACACTTAAAATTAAGTATTTTCATTTTTCCACCTCATAAAACTATTTTTTTCAATAAAAAACGATTTTGTACCTTTTAAAATAGTTTTATCGATTGCCAACCTCTAAAAACTAGTTATTTTTAATAAATAACGCTTACCCACAGATAACAAATAGTTTTTGACGTTTCCCAACACTTAAAACTAAATATTTTTATTTTTCCACCTCAGAAATCTATTTTTTTCAATAAAAAAAGATTTTTACCTATTAAAAATAGTTTTATCGATTGCCAACCTCTAAAAACTAGTTATTTTTAATAAATAACGTTTACCCACACATTACAAATAGTTGTTGACGCTTCCCTACACTTAAAATTAAGTATTTTCATTTTTCCACCTCATAAAACTATTTTTTTTCAATAAAAAAGGATTTTTACCTTTTAAAAATAGTTTTATCGATTGGCAACCTCTAAAAACTAGTTATTTTTAATAAATAACGTTTACCCACACATTACAAATAGTTTTTGACGTTTCCCTACACTTAACTCTAAATATTTTTATTTTTCCACCTCATAAAACTATTTTTTTCAATAAAAAAACGATTTTTACCTTTTTAAAATTAGTTTTATCGATCGCCAACCTCTAAAAACTAGTTATTTTTAATAAATAACGTTTATCCCACACATTACAAATAGTTGTTGACGCTTCCCTACACTCAAAATTAAATATTTTCATTTTTCCACCTCATAAAACTATTTTTTTTCAATAAATAATGATTTTTACCTTTTAAAAATAGTTTTATCGATTGCCAACCTCTAAAAACTAGTTATTTTTAATAATTAACGTTTACCCACTCATTACAAATAGTTTTTGACGTTTCCCTACACTTAACTCTAAATATTTTCATTTTTCCACCTCATAAAACTATTTTTTCAATAAAAAAAGATTTTTACCTTTTAAAAATAGTTTTATCGATTCCCAAACTCTAAAAACTAGTTATTTTTAATAAATAACGTTTACCCAAACATTAAAAATAGTTTTTGACTCTTCCCTTCGCTTAAAATTAAATATTTTCATTTTTCCTCATAAAACTATTTTTTTCAATAAAAAACGATTTTGTACCCTTTTTAAAATAGTTTTATCGATTGCCAACCTCTAAAAACTAGTTATTTTTAATAATTTACGATTAACCACACATTACAAATAGTTTTTGACGTTTTCCAACATATTTAATTCCATATTTTCATTTTTCCACCTCATAAATCCCAACACTTAGAACTAAATATTTTTATTTTTCCACCTCATAAAACTATTTTTTTCAATAAAAAACGATTATTTACCTTTTTAAAATAGTTTTATCGATTGCCAACCTCTAAAAACTAGTTATTTTAAATAATTAACGATTAACAACACATTACAAATAGTTTTTGACGTTTCCCAACATATTTAATTCTTTATTTTCATTACGCCACCTCATAAATCTATTTTTTTTCAATAAAAAATGATTTTTACCCTTTAAAAATAGTTTTATCGATTGCCAACCTCTAAAAACTAGTTATTTTTAATAAATACCGTCATTCCACAAATTATAAATAGTTTTTGACGCTTCCCTACACTTAAAATTAAATATTTTCATTTTTCCACCTCATTTTTATCAATAAAAAACGAATTTTGTACCTTTTAAAAATAGTTTTATCGATTGCCAACCTCTAAAAACTAGTTATATTGAATAATTAACGCTTACCCACACATTACAATAGTTTTTGACGTTTCCCAACACTTAAGAACTAAATATTTTCATTTTGCCACCTCATAAAACTATTTTTTTCAATAAAAAAAACGATTCTGTACCTTTTTAAAATAGTTTTATCTATAGCCAACCTCTAAAAACTAGTTATTTTTAATAAATAACGTTCACCCACACATGACAAATAGTTTTTGACGCTTCCCTACACTTAAAATTAAGTATTTTCATTTTTCCACCTCATAAAACTATTTTTTTTTATAAAAAACGATTTTGTACATTGTAAAAATAGTTTTATCGATTGCCAACCTCTAAAAGTTAGTTATTTTTAATAATTAACGCTTACCCACATATTACAAATAGTTTTTGACGTTTCCCAACACTTAGAACTAAATATTTTTATTTTTCCACCTCAGAAATCTATTTTTTCCAATAAAAAAAGATTTTTTACCTTTTAAAAATAGTTTTATCGATTGCCAACCTCTAAAAACTAGTTATTTTTAGTAAATAACGTTTACCCAAACATTACAAATAGTTGTTAACGCTTCCCTACATTTAAAATTAAATATTTTCATTTTTCCACCTCATAAAACTATTTTTTTTCAAAAACAAAAATGATTTTTACCTTTTAAAAATAGTTTTATCGATTGCCAACCTCTAAAAACTAGTTATTTTTAATAAATAACGTTTACCCACACATTACAAATAGTTTTTGACGCTTCCCTACACTTAAAACTAAATATTTTCATTTTTCCACCTCATAAAACTATTTTTTAAAAAAAAAAAAATGATTTTTACCTTTTAAAAATAGTTTTATCGATTGCCAACCTCTAAAAACTAGTTATTTTTAATAAATAACGTTTACCCACACATTACAAATAGTTTTTGACGCTTCCCTACACTTAAAACTAAATATTTTCATTTTTCCACCTCATAAAACAATTTTTTTCAATAGAAAACGATTTTGTACCTTTTTAAAATAGTTTTATCGATTGCCAACCTCTAAAAACTAGTTATTTTTAATAATTAACGATTAACAACACATTACAAATAGTTTTTGACGTTTTCCAACATATTTAATTCTATATTTTCATTTTGCCACCTCATAAATCTATTTTTTTCAATAAAAAATGATTTTTACCCTTTACAAATAGTTTTATCGATTGCCAACCTCTAAAAACTAGTTATTTTTAATAAATACCGTTATTCCACAAATTATAAATAGTTTTTGACGCTTCCCTACACTTAAAATTAAATATTTTCATTTTTCCACCTCATTTTTATCAATAAAAAACGATTTTTGTACCTTTTAAAAATAGTTTTATCAATTGCCAACCTCTAAAAACTAGTTATATTGAATAATTAACGCTTACCCACACATTACAATAGTTTTTGACGTTTCCCAACACTTAGAACTAAATATTTTCATTTTGCCACCTCATAAAACTAATTTTTTCAATAAAAAAAACGATTCTGTACCTTTTTAAAATAGTTTTATCTATAGCCAACCTCTAAAAACTATTTATTTTTAATAAATAACGTTCACCCACACATGACAAATAGTTTTTGACGCTTCCCTACACTTAAAATTAAGTATTTTCATTTTTCCACCTCGTAAAACTATTTTTTTCGTTCAATAGAAAACGATTTTGTACCTTTTAAAAATAGTTTTATCGATTGGCAACCTCTAAAAACTAGTTATTTTTAATATATAACGTT
Organism: Drosophila orena; assembly: GCA_005876975.1. Taxonomy (NCBI): domain Eukaryota; kingdom Metazoa; phylum Arthropoda; class Insecta; order Diptera; family Drosophilidae; genus Drosophila; species Drosophila orena. The sequence goes on along the minus strand of VCKV01000241.1, from coordinate 95,596 downwards.
TACCCACACATTAAAAATAGTTTTTGACGTTTCCCTACTTAAAATTAAATATTTTCATTTTTCCACCTCATAAATCTATTTTTTTCAATAAAAAACGATTTTGTACCTTTTAAAAATAGTTTTTTCGATTGCCAACCTCTAAAAACTAGTTATTTTTAATATATAACGTTTACCCACACATTAAAAATAGTTTTTGACGTTTCCCTACTTAAAATTAAATATTTTCATTTTTCCACCTCATAAAACTATTTTTTTCAATAAAAAACGATTTTGTACCTTTTTAAAATAGTTTTATCGATTGCCAACCTCTAAAAACTAGTTATTTTTAATAATTAACGATTAACAACACATTACAAATAGTTTTTGACGTTTCCCTACACTTAAAATTAAATATTTTCATTTTTTCACCTTATAAAACTCTTTCTTCAATAAAAAACTATTTTGTACCTTTTTAAAATAGTTTTATCGATTGCCAACCTCTAAAAACTAGTTATTTTTAATAATTAACGATTAACAACACATTACAAATAGTTTTTGACGTTTTCCAACATATTTAATTCTATATATTCATTTTGCCACCTCATAAATCTATTTTTTTTCAATAAATAATGATTTTTACCTTTTAAAAATAGTTTTATCGATTGGCAACCTCTAAAAACTAGTTATTTTTAATAAATACCGTTATTCCACAAATTATAAATAGTTTTTGACGCTTCCCTACACTTAAAATTAAATATTTTCATTTTTCCACCTCATTTTTATCAATAAAAAACGAATTTTGTACCTTTTAAAAATAGTTTTATCGATTGCCAACCTTTAAAAACTAATTATTTTTAATAGTTCACGCTAACATTACAATAGTTTTTGACGTTTCCCAACACTTAGAACTAAATATTTTTATTTTTCCTCCTCATAAAACTATTTTTTTCAATAAAAAAAAACATTTCTGTACCTTTTTAAAATAGTTTTATCTATAGCCAACCTCTAAAAACTAGTTATATTTTCATTTTTCCACCTCATAAAACTATTTTTTTCAATAAAAACCGATTTTGTACCTTTAAAAAATAGTTTTATCGATTGCCAAACTCTAAAAACTAGTTATTTTTAATATATAACGTTAACCCACACATTAAAAATAGTTTTTGACGTTTCCCTACGCTTAAAATTAAAAATTTTCATTTTTCCACCTCATAAAACTATTTTTTTCAATAAAAAACGATTTTGTACCTTTTTAAAATAGTTTTTACGATTGCTAACCTTTAAAAACTAGTTATTTTTAATAATTAACGATTAACCACACATTTCAAATATTTTTTTACGTTTTCCAACATATTTAATTCTATATATTCATTTTTCCACATCATAAATCCCAACACTTACAACTAAATATTTTTATTTTTCCACCTCAGAAATCTATTTTTTTCAATAAAAAAACATTTTTACCTTTTAAAAATAGTTTTATCGATTGCCAACCTCTAAAAACTAGGTATTTTTAATAAATAACGTTTACCCACACATTACAAATAGTTGTTGACGCTTCCCTACACTTAAAATTAAATATTTTCATTTTTCCACCTCATAAAACTTTTTTTTTTCAATAAAAAAGGATTTTTACCTTTTTAAAAATCGTTTTATCGATTGCCAACCTCTAAAAACTAGTTATTTTTAATAATTCACGCTAACATTACAATAGTTTTTGACGTTTCCCAACACTTAGAACTAAATATTTTTATTTTTCCTCCTCATAAAACAATTTTTTTCAATAAAAACAACGATTCTGTACCTTTTTAAAATAGTTTTATCTATAGCCAACCTCTAAAAACTAGTTATTTTTAATAAATAACATTCACCCACACATGACAAATAGTTTTCGACGCTTCCCTACACTTAAAATTAAGTATTTTCATTTTTCCACCTCATAAAACTATTTTTTTCAATAAAAAACTATTTTGTACCTTTTTAAAATAGTTTTATCGATTGCCAACCTCTAAAAACTAGTTATTTTTAATAATTCACGCTAACATTACAATAGTTTTTGACGTTTCCCAACACTTAGAACTAAATATTTTTATTTTTCCACCTCATTTTTATCAATAAAAAACGAATTTTGTACCTTTTAAAAATAGTTTTATCGATTGCCAACCTCTAAAAACTAGTTATATTGAATAATTAACGCTTACCCACACATTACAATAGTTTTTGAATAGAACTAAATATTTTCATTTTGCCACCTCATAAAACTAATTTTTTCAATAAAAAAAACGATTCTGTACCTTTTTAAAATAGTTTTATCTATAGCCAACCTCTAAAAACTATTTATTTTTAATAAATAACGTTCACCCACACATGACAAATAGTTTTTGACGCTTCCCTACACTTAAAATTAAGTATTTTCATTTTTCCACCTCATAAAACTATTTTTTTTTATAAAAAACGATTTTGTACCTTGTAAAAATAGTTTTATCGATTGCCAACCTCTAAAAACTAGTTATTTTTAATAATTAACGCTTACCCACATACTACAAATAGTTTTTGACGTTTCCCTACACTTAAAACTAAATATTTTCATTTTTCCACCTCATAAAACTATTTTTTTTCAAAAAGAAAATGATTTTTACCTTTTAAAAATAGTTTTATCGATTGCCAACCTCTAAAAACTAGTTATTTTTAATAAATAACGTTTACCCACACATTACAAATAGTTTTTGACGCTTCCCTACACTTAAAACTAAATATTTTCATTTTTCCACCTCATAAAACAATTTTTTTCAATAGAAAACGATTTTGTACCTTTTAAAAATAGTTTTATCGATTGGCAACCTCTAATAACTAGTTATTTTTAATATATAACGTTTACCCACACATGACAAATAGTTTTTGACGCTTCTCTACACTTAAAATTAAGTATTTTCATTTTTCCACCTCATAAAACTATTTTTTTCAATAAAAAACGATTTTGTACCTTTTAAAAATAGTTTTATCGATTGCCAACCTCTAAAAACTAATTATTTTTAATAATTAACGCTTACCCACATATTACAAATAGTTTTTGACGTTTCCCAACACTTAGAACTAAATATTTTTATTTTTCCACCTCAGAAATCTATTTTTTCCAATAAAAAAAGATTTTTACCTTTTAAAAATAGTTTTATCGATTGCCAAACTCTAAAAACTAGTTATTTTTAATAAATAACGTTTTCCCAAACATAACAAATAGTTGTTAACGCTTCCCTACATTTAAAATTAAATATTTTCATTTTTCCACCTCAGAAAACAATTTTTTTTCCAAACAAAAATGATTTTTACCTTTAAAAAATAGTTTTATCGATTGCCAACCTCTAAAAACTAGTTATTTTTAATAAATAACGTTTACCCACATATTACAAATAGTTTTTGACGCTTCCCTACACTTAAAATTAAGTATTTTCATTTTTCCACCTCATAAAACTATTTTTTTCAATAAAAAACGATTTTGTACCTTTTAAAATAGTTTTATCGATTGCCAACCTCTAAAAACTAGTTATTTTTAATAATAAACGCTTACCCACAGATAACAAATAGTTTTTGACGTTTCCCAACACTTAAAACTAAATATTTTTATTTTTCCACCTCAGAAATCTATTTTTTTCAATAAAAAAAGATTTTTACTTATTAAAAATAGTTTTATCGATTGCCAACCTCTAAAAACTAGTTATTTTTAATAAATAACGTTTACCCACACATTACAAATAGTTGTTGACGCTTCCCTACACTTAAAATTAAGTATTTTCATTTTTCCACCTCATAAAACTATTTTTTTTCAATAAAAAAGGATTTTTACCTTTTAAAAATAGTTTTATCGATTGGCAATCTCTAAAAACTAGTTATTTTTAATAAACAACGTTTACCCACACATTACAAATAGTTTTTGACGTTTCCCTACACTTAACTCTAAATATTTTTATTTTTCCACCTCATAAAACTATTTTTTCAATAAAAAACGATTTTTACCTTTTTAAATTAGTTTTAGCGATCGCCAACCTCTTAAAACTAGTTATTTTTAATAAATAACGTTTATCCACACATTACAAATAGTTGTTGACGCTTCCCTACACTCAAAATTAAATATTTTCATTTTTCCACCTCATAAAACTATTTTTTTTCAATAAATAATGATTTTTACCTTTTAAAAATATTTTTATCGATTGGCAACCTCTAAAAACTAGTTATTTTTAATAAACAACGTTTACCCACACATTACAAATAGTTTTTGACGTTTCCCTACACTTAACTCTAAATATTTTCATTTTTCCACCTCATAAAACTATTTTTTCAATAAAAAAAGATTTTTACCTTTTAAAAATAGTTTTATCGATTCCCAAACTCTAAAAACTAGTTATTTTTAATAAATAACGTTTACCCAAACATTAAAAATAGTTTTTGACTCTTCCCTTCGCTTAAAATTAAATATTTTCATTTTTCCTCATAAAACTATTTTTTTCAATAAAAAACGATTTTGTACCCTTTTTAAAATAGTTTTATCGATTGCCAACCTCTAAAAACTAGTTATTTTTTATAATTTACGATTAACCACACATTACAAATAGTTTTTGACGTTTTCCAACATATTTAATTCCATATTTTCATTTTTCCACCTCATAAATCCCAACACTTAGAACTAAATATTTTTATTTTTCCACCTCATAAAACTATTTTTTTCAATAAAAAACGATTTTTTACCTTTTAAAAATAGTTTTATTGATTGCCAACCTCTAAAAACTAGTTAATTTTAATAAATAACGCTTACCCACACATTACAAATAGTTGTCGACGCTTCCCTACACTTAAAATTAAATATTTTCATTTTTCCACCTCATAAAACTATTTTTTTTCAATAAAAAAGGATTTTTACCTTTTAAAAATAGTTTTATCGATTGCCAACCTCTAAAAACTAGTTCTTTTTAATAAATAACGCTTACCCACACATTACAAATAGTTTTTGGCGCTTCCCTACACTTAAAATTAAATATTTTCATTTTTCAATCTCATAAAACAATTTTTTTCAATAAAACACGATTTTGTACCTTTTAAAAATAGTTTTATCGATTGGCAACCTCTAAGAACTAGTTATTTTTAATAAATACCGTTATTCCACAAATTATAAATAGTTTTTGACGCTTCCCTACACTTAAAATTAAATATTTTCATTTTTCCACCTCATTTTTATCAATAAAAAACGAATTTTGTACCTTTTAAAAATAGTTTTATCGATTGCCAACCTCTAAAAACTAGTTATATTGAATAATTAACGCTTACCCACACATTACAATAGTTTTTGACGTTTCCCAACGCTTAGAACTAAATATTTTCATTTTGCCACCTCATAAAACTAATTTTTTCAATAAAAAAAACGATTCTGTACCTTTTTAAAATAGTTTTATCTATAGCCAACCTCTAAAAACTATTTATTTTAAAAAAAAATAACGTTCACCCACACATGACAAATAGTTTTTGACGCTTCCCTACACTTAAAATTAAGTATTTTCATTTTTCCACCTCATAAAACTATTTTTTTTTATAAAAAACGATTTTGTACCTTGTAAAAATAGTTTTATCGATTGCCAACCTCTAAAAACTAGTTATTTTTAATAATTAACGCTTACCCACATATTACAAATAGTTTTTGACGTTTCCCAACACTTAGAACTAAACATTTTTATTTTTCCACCTCAGAAATCTATTTTTTCCAATAAAAAAAGATTTTTACCTTTTAAAAATAGTTTTATCGATTGCCAAACTCTAAAAACTAGTTATTTTTAGTAAATAACGTTTACCCAAACATTACAAATAGTTGTTAACGCTTCCCTACATTTAAAATTAAATATTTTCATTTTTCCACCTCATAAAACTATTTTTTTTCAAAAAAAAATTATTTTTACCTTTTAAAAATAGTTTTATCGATTGCCAACCTCTAAAAACTAGTTATTTTTAATAAATAACGTTTACCCACACATTACAAATAGTTTTTGCGCTTCCCTATACTTAAAACTAAATATTTTCATTTTTCCACCTCATAAAACTATTTTTTTTCAAAAAGAAAATGATTTTTACCTTTTAAAAATAGTTTTATCGATTGCCAACCTCTACAAACTAGTTATTTTTAATAAATAACGTTTACCCACACATTACAAATAGTTTTTGACGCTTCCCTACACTTAAAACTAAATATTTTCATTTTTCCACCTCATAAAACAAATTATTTCAATAGAAAACGATTTTGTACCTTTTAAAAATAGTTTTATCGATTGGCAACCTCTAAAAACTAGTTATTTTTAATATATAACGTTTACCCACACATTAAAAATAGTTTTTGACGTTTCCCTACACTTAAAATTAAATATTTTCATTTTTCCACCTCATAAAACTATTTTTTTCAATAAAAAACGATTTTGTACCTTTTAAAAATAGTTTTATCGATTGGCAACCTCTAAGAACTAGTTATTTTTAATATATAACGTTTACCCACACATTAAAAATAGTTTTTGACGTTTCCCTACACTTAGAAATAAATATTTTTATTTTTCCACCTCATAAAACTATTTTTTTCAATAAAAAACGATTATTTACCTTTTTAAAATAGTTTTATCGATTGCCAACCTCTAAAAACTAGTTATTTTAAATAATTAACGATTAACAACACATTACAAATAGTTTTTGACGTTTCCCAACATATTTAATTCTTTATTTTCATTACGCCACCTCATATCTATTTTTTTTCAATAAAAAATGATTTTTACCCTTTAAAAATAGTTTTATCGATTGCCAACCTCTAAAAACTAGTTATTTTTAATAAATACCGTCATTCCACAAATTATAAATAGTTTTTGACGCTTCCCTACACTTAAAATTAAATATTTTCATTTTTCCACCTCATTTTTATCAATAAAAAACGAATTTTGTACCTTTTAAAAATAGTTTTATCGATTGCCAACCTCTAAAAACTAGTTATATTGAATAATTAACGCTTACCCACACATTACAATAGTTTTTGACGTTTCCCAACACTAAGAACTAAATATTTTCATTTTGCCACCTCATAAAACTAATTTTTTTAATAAAAAAAACGATTCTGTACCTTTTTAAAATAGTTTTATCTATAGCCAACCTCTAAAAACTATTTATTTTTAATAAATAACGTTCACCCACACATGACAAATAGTTTTTGACGCTTCCCTACACTTAAAATTAAGTATTTTCATTTTTCCACCTCATAAAACTATTTTTTTTTATAAAAAACGATTTTGTACATTGTAAAAATAGTTTTATCGATTGCCAACCTCTAAAAGTTAGTTATTTTTAATAATTAACGCTTACCCACATATTACAAATAGTTTTTGACGTTTCCCAACACTTAGAACTAAATATTTTTATTTTTCCACCTCAGAAATCTATTTTTTCCAATAAAAAAAGATTTTTACCTTTTAAAAATAGTTTTATCGATTGCCAAACTCTAAAAACTATTTATTTTTAGTAAATAACGTTTACCCAAACATTACAAATAGTTGTTAACGCTTCCCTACATTTAAAATTAAATATTTTCATTTTTCCACCTCATAAAACTATTTTTTTTCAAAAAAAAATTATTTTTACCTTTTAAAAATAGTTTTATCGATTGCCAACCTCTAAAAACTAGTTATTTTTAATAAATAACGTTTACCCACACATTACAAATAGTTTTTGACGCTTCCCTATACTTAAAACTAAATATTTTCATTTTTCCACCTCATAAAACTATTTTTTTTCAAAAAGAAAATGATTTTTACCTTTTAAAAATAGTTTTATCGATTGCCAACCTCTACAAACTAGTTATTTTTAATAAATAACGTTTACCCACACATTACAAATAGTTTTTGACGCTTCCCTACACTTAAAACTAAATATTTTCATTTTTCCACCTCATAAAACAAATTATTTCAATAGAAAACGATTTTGTACCTTTTAAAAATAGTTTTATCGATTGGCAACCTCTAAAAACTAGTTATTTTTAATATATAACGTTTACCCACACATTAAAAATAGTTTTTGACGTTTCCCTACACTTAAAATTAAATATTTTCATTTTTCCACCTCATAAAACTATTTTTTTCAATAAAAAACGATTTTGTACCTTTTAAAAATAGTTTTATCGATTGGCAACCTCTAAGAACTAGTTATTTTTAATATATAACGTTTACCCACACATTAAAAATAGTTTTTGACGTTTCCCTACACTTAGAAATAAATATTTTTATTTTTCCACCTCATAAAACTATTTTTTTCAATAAAAAACGATTATTTACCTTTTTAAAATAGTTTTATCGATTGCCAACCTCTAAAAACTAGTTATTTTAAATAATTAACGATTAACAACACATTACAAATAGTTTTTGACGTTTCCCAACATATTTAATTCTTTATTTTCATTACGCCACCTCATATCTATTTTTTTTCAATAAAAAATGATTTTTACCCTTTAAAAATAGTTTTATCGATTGCCAACCTCTAAAAACTAGTTATTTTTAATAAATACCGTCATTCCACAAATTATAAATAGTTTTTGACGCTTCCCTACACTTAAAATTAAATATTTTCATTTTTCCACCTCATTTTTATCAATAAAAAACGAATTTTGTACCTTTTAAAAATAGTTTTATCGATTGCCAACCTCTAAAAACTAGTTATATTGAATAATTAACGCTTACCCACACATTACAATAGTTTTTGACGTTTCCCAACACTAAGAACTAAATATTTTCATTTTGCCACCTCATAAAACTAATTTTTTTAATAAAAAAAACGATTCTGTACCTTTTTAAAATAGTTTTATCTATAGCCAACCTCTAAAAACTATTTATTTTTAATAAATAACGTTCACCCACACATGACAAATAGTTTTTGACGCTTCCCTACACTTAAAATTAAGTATTTTCATTTTTCCACCTCATAAAACTATTTTTTTTTATAAAAAACGATTTTGTACATTGTAAAAATAGTTTTATCGATTGCCAACCTCTAAAAGTTAGTTATTTTTAATAATTAACGCTTACCCACATATTACAAATAGTTTTTGACGTTTCCCAACACTTAGAACTAAATATTTTTATTTTTCCACCTCAGAAATCTATTTTTTCCAATAAAAAAAGATTTTTACCTTTTAAAAATAGTTTTATCGATTGCCAAACTCTAAAAACTATTTATTTTTAGTAAATAACGTTTACCCAAACATTACAAATAGTTGTTAACGCTTCCCTACATTTAAAATTAAATATTTTCATTTTTCCACCTCATAAAACTATTTTTTTTCAAAAAAAAATTATTTTTACCTTTTAAAAATAGTTTTATCGATTGCCAACCTCTAAAAACTAGTTATTTTTAATAAATAACGTTTACCCACACATTACAAATAGTTTTTGACGCTTCCCTATACTTAAAACTAAATATTTTCATTTTTCCACCTCATAAAACTATTTTTTTTCAAAAAGAAAATGATTTTTACCTTTTAAAAATAGTTTTATCGATTGCCAACCTCTACAAACTAGTTATTTTTAATAAATAACGTTTACCCACACATTACAAATAGTTTTTGACGCTTCCCTACACTTAAAACTAAATATTTTCATTTTTCCACCTCATAAAACAAATTATTTCAATAGAAAACGATTTTGTACCTTTTAAAAATAGTTTTATCGATTGGCAACCTCTAAAAACTAGTTATTTTTAATATATAACGTTTACCCACACATTAAAAATAGTTTTTGACGTTTCCCTACACTTAAAATTAAATATTTTCATTTTTCCACCTCATAAAACTATTTTTTTCAATAAAAAACGATTTTGTACCTTTTAAAAATAGTTTTATCGATTGGCAACCTCTAAGAACTAGTTATTTTTAATATATAACGTTTACCCACACATTAAAAATAGTTTTTGACGTTTCCCTACACTTAGAAATAAATATTTTTATTTTTCCACCTCATAAAACTATTTTTTTCAATAAAAAACGATTATTTACCTTTTTAAAATAGTTTTATCGATTGCCAACCTCTAAAAACTAGTTATTTTAAATAATTAACGATTAACAACACATTACAAATAGTTTTTGACGTTTCCCAACATATTTAATTCTTTATTTTCATTACGCCACCTCATATCTATTTTTTTTCAATAAAAAATGATTTTTACCCTTTAAAAATAGTTTTATCGATTGCCAACCTCTAAAAACTAGTTATTTTTAATAAATACCGTCATTCCACAAATTATAAATAGTTTTTGACGCTTCCCTACACTTAAAATTAAATATTTTCATTTTTCCACCTCATTTTTATCAATAAAAAACGAATTTTGTACCTTTTAAAAATAGTTTTATCGATTGCCAACCTCTAAAAACTAGTTATATTGAATAATTAACGCTTACCCACACATTACAATAGTTTTTGACGTTTCCCAACACTAAGAACTAAATATTTTCATTTTGCCACCTCATAAAACTAATTTTTTTAATAAAAAAAACGATTCTGTACCTTTTTAAAATAGTTTTATCTATAGCCAACCTCTAAAAACTATTTATTTTTAATAAATAACGTTCACCCACACATGACAAATAGTTTTTGACGCTTCCCTACACTTAAAATTAAGTATTTTCATTTTTCCACCTCATAAAACTATTTTTTTTTATAAAAAACGATTTTGTACATTGTAAAAATAGTTTTATCGATTGCCAACCTCTAAAAGTTAGTTATTTTTAATAATTAACGCTTACCCACATATTACAAATAGTTTTTGACGTTTCCCAACACTTAGAACTAAATATTTTTATTTTTCCACCTCAGAAATCTATTTTTTCCAATAAAAAAAGATTTTTACCTTTTAAAAATAGTTTTATCGATTGCCAAACTCTAAAAACTATTTATTTTTAGTAAATAACGTTTACCCAAACATTACAAATAGTTGTTAACGCTTCCCTACATTTAAAATTAAATATTTTCATTTTTCCACCTCATAAAACTATTTTTTTTCAAAAACAAAAATGATTTTTACCTTTTAAAAATAGTTTTATCGATTGCCAACCTCTAAAAACTAGTTATTTTTAATAAATAACGTTTACCCACACATTACAAATAGTTTTTGACGCTTCCCTACACTTAAAACTAAATATTTTCATTTTTCCACCTCATAAAACTATTTTTTTTAAAAAAAAAAATGATTTTTACCTTTTAAAAATAGTTTTATCGATTGCCAACCTCTAAAAACTAGTTATTTTTAATAAATAACGTTTACCCACACATTACAAATAGTTTTTGACGCTTCCCTACACTTAAAACTAAATATTTTCATTTTTCCACCTCATAAAACAATTTTTTTCAATAGAAAACGATTTTGTACCTTTTAAAAATAGTTTTATCGATTGCCAACCTCTAAAAACTAGTTATTTTTAATAATTAACGATTAACAACACATTACAAATAGTTTTTGACGTTTTCCAACATATTTAATTCTATATTTTCATTTTGCCACCTCATAAATCTATTTTTTTTCAATAAAAAATGATTTTTACCCTTTACAAATAGTTTTATCGATTGCCAACCTCTAAAAACTAGTTATTTTTAATAAATACCGTTATTCCACAAATTATAAATAGTTTTTGACGCTTCCCTACACTTAAAATTAAATATTTTCATTTTTCCACCTCATTTTTATCAATAAAAAACGATTTTTGTACCTTTTAAAAATAGTTTTATCAATTGCCAACCTCTAAAAACTAGTTATATTGAATAATTAACGCTTACCCACACATTACAATAGTTTTTGACGTTTCCCAACACTTAGAACTAAATATTTTCATTTTGCCACCTCATAAAACTAATTTTTTCAATAAAAAAAACGATTCTGTACCTTTTTAAAATAGTTTTATCTATAGCCAACCTCTAAAAACTATTTATTTTTAATAAATAACGTTCACCCACACATGACAAATAGTTTTTGACGCTTCCCTACACTTAAAATTAAGTATTTTCATTTTTCCACCTCGTAAAACTATTTTTTTCGTTCAATAGAAAACGATTTTGTACCTTTTAAAAATAGTTTTATCGATTGGCAACCTCTAAAAACTAGTTATTTTTAATATATAACGTTTACCCACACATTAAAAATAGTTTTTGACGTTTCCCTACTTAAAATTAAATATTTTCATTTTTCCACCTCATAAATCTATTTTTTTCAATAAAAAACGATTTTGTACCTTTTAAAAATAGTTTTTTCGATTGCCAACCTCTAAAAACTAGTTATTTTTAATATATAACGTTTACCCACACATTAAAAATAGTTTTTGACGTTTCCCTACTTAAAATTAAATATTTTCATTTTTCCACCTCATAAAACTATTTTTTTCAATAAAAAACGATTTTGTACCTTTTTAAAATAGTTTTATCGATTGCCAACCTCTAAAAACTAGTTATTTTTAATAATTAACGATTAACAACACATTACAAATAGTTTTTGACGTTTCCCTACACTTAAAATTAAATATTTTCATTTTTTCACCTTATAAAACTCTTTCTTCAATAAAAAACTATTTTGTACCTTTTTAAAATAGTTTTATCGATTGCCAACCTCTAAAAACTAGTTATTTTTAATAATTAACGATTAACAACACATTACAAATAGTTTTTGACGTTTTCCAACATATTTAATTCTATATATTCATTTTGCCACCTCATAAATCTATTTTTTTTCAATAAATAATGATTTTTACCTTTTAAAAATAGTTTTATCGATTGGCAACCTCTAAAAACTAGTTATTTTTAATAAATACCGTTATTCCACAAATTATAAATAGTTTTTGACGCTTCCCTACACTTAAAATTAAATATTTTCATTTTTCCACCTCATTTTTATCAATAAAAAACGAATTTTGTACCTTTTAAAAATAGTTTTATCGATTGCCAACCTTTAAAAACTAATTATTTTTAATAGTTCACGCTAACATTACAATAGTTTTTGACGTTTCCCAACACTTAGAACTAAATATTTTTATTTTTCCTCCTCATAAAACTATTTTTTTCAATAAAAAAAAACATTTCTGTACCTTTTTAAAATAGTTTTATCTATAGCCAACCTCTAAAAACTAGTTATATTTTCATTTTTCCACCTCATAAAACTATTTTTTTCAATAAAAACCGATTTTGTACCTTTAAAAAATAGTTTTATCGATTGCCAAACTCTAAAAACTAGTTATTTTTAATATATAACGTTAACCCACACATTAAAAATAGTTTTTGACGTTTCCCTACGCTTAAAATTAAAAATTTTCATTTTTCCACCTCATAAAACTATTTTTTTCAATAAAAAACGATTTTGTACCTTTTTAAAATAGTTTTTACGATTGCTAACCTTTAAAAACTAGTTATTTTTAATAATTAACGATTAACCACACATTTCAAATATTTTTTTACGTTTTCCAACATATTTAATTCTATATATTCATTTTTCCACATCATAAATCCCAACACTTACAACTAAATATTTTTATTTTTCCACCTCAGAAATCTATTTTTTTCAATAAAAAAACATTTTTACCTTTTAAAAATAGTTTTATCGATTGCCAACCTCTAAAAACTAGGTATTTTTAATAAATAACGTTTACCCACACATTACAAATAGTTGTTGACGCTTCCCTACACTTAAAATTAAATATTTTCATTTTTCCACCTCATAAAACTTTTTTTTTTCAATAAAAAAGGATTTTTACCTTTTTAAAAATAGTTTTATCGATTGCCAACCTCTAAAAACTAGTTATTTTTAATAATTCACGCTAACATTACAATAGTTTTTGACGTTTCCCAACACTTAGAACTAAATATTTTTATTTTTCCTCCTCATAAAACAATTTTTTTCAATAAAAACAACGATTCTGTACCTTTTTAAAATAGTTTTATCTATAGCCAACCTCTAAAAACTAGTTATTTTTAATAAATAACATTCACCCACACATGACAAATAGTTTTCGACGCTTCCCTACACTTAAAATTAAGTATTTTCATTTTTCCACCTCATAAAACTATTTTTTTCAATAAAAAACTATTTTGTACCTTTTTAAAATAGTTTTATCGATTGCCAACCTCTAAAAACTAGTTATTTTTAATAATTCACGCTAACATTACAATAGTTTTTGACGTTTCCCAACACTTAGAACTAAATATTTTTATTTTTCCTCCTCATAAAACTATTTTTTTCAATAAAAAAAAACGATTTTGTACCTTTTTAAAATAGTTTTATCTATAGCCAACCTCTAAAAACTAGTTATTTTTAATAAATAACGTTCACCCACACATGACAAATAGTTTTTGACGCTTCCCTACACTTAAAATTAAGTATTTTCATTTTTCCACCTCATAAAACTATTTTTTTCAATAAAAACCGATTTTGTACCTTTTAAAAATAGTTTTATCGATTGCCAACCTCTAAAAACTAGTTATTTTTAATAATTAACGCTTACCCACACATTACAAATAGTTTTTGACGTTTCCCAACACTTAGAACTACATATTTTTATTTTTCCACCTCAGAAATCTATTTTTCTCAATAAAAAAAGATTTTTACCTTTTAAAAATAGTTTTATCGATTGCCAAACTCTAAAAACTAGTTATTTTTAATATATAACGTTAACCCACACATTAAAAATAGTTTTTGACGTTTCCCTACGCTTAAAATTAAATATTTTCATTTTCCACCTCATAAAACTATTTTTTTCAATAAAAAACTATTTTTGTACCTTTTTAAAATAGTTTTATCGATTGCCAACCTCTAAAAACTAGTTATTTTTAATAATTAACGATTAACAACACATTACAAATAGTTTTTGACGTTTTCCAACATATTTAATTCTATATTTTCATTTTGCCACCTCATAAATCTATTTTTTTTCAATAAATAATGATTTTTACCTTTTAAAAATAGTTTTATCGATTGCCAACCTCTAAAAACTAGTTATTTTTAATAAATACCGTTATTCCACAAATTATAAATAGTTTTTGACGCTTCCCTACACTTAAAATTAAATATTTCCATTTTTCCACCTCATTGTTTTCAATAAAAAACGAATTTTGTACCTTTTAAAAATAGTGTTATCGATTGCCAACCTCTAAAAACTAGTTATTTTTAATAATTAACGCTTACCCACACATTACAAATAGTTTTTGACGTTTCCCAAAACTTAGAACTACATATTTTTATTTTTCCACCTCAGAAATCTATTTTTTTCAATAAAAAAAATTTTTACGTTTTAAAAATAGTTTTATCGATTGCCAAACTCTAAAAACTAGTTATTTTTAATATATAACGTTAACCCACACATTAAAAATAGTTTTTGACGTTTCCCTACGCTTAAAATTAAATATTTTCATTTTTCCACCTCATAAAACTATTTTTTTCAATAAAAACCGATTTTGTACCTTTTTAAAATAGTTTTTACGATTGCTAACCATTAAAAACTAGTTATTTTTAATAATTACGATTAACCACACATTACAAATATTTTTTTACGTTTTCCAACATATTTAATTCCATATTTTCATTTTTCCACCTCATAAATCCCAACACTTAGAACTAAATATTTTTATTTTTCCACCTCAGAAATCTATTTTTTTCAATAAAAAAAGATTTTTACCTTTTAAAAATAGTTTTATCGATTGCCAACCTCTAAGAACTAGGTATTTTTAATAAATAACGTTTACCCACACATTACAAATAGTTTTTGACGCTTCCCTACACTTAAAATTAAATATTTTCATTTTTCCACCTCATAAAACTTTTTTTTTTCAATAAAAAAGGATTTTTACCTTTTTAAAAATAGTTTTATCGATTGCCAACCTCTAAAAACTAGTTATTTTTAATAAATACCGTTATTCCACAAATAATAAATAGTTTTTGACGCTTCCCTACACTTAAAATTAAATATTTTAATTTTTCCACCTCATAAAACTATTTTTTTTCAATAAAAAAGGATTTTTACCTTTTAAAAATAGTTTTATTGATTGCCAACCTCTAAAAACTAGTTATTTTTAATAAATAACGCTAGCCCACACATTCCAAATAGTTTTTGACGCTTCCCTACACTTAAAATTAAATATTTTCATTTTTCCACCTCATAAAATAATTTTTTTCATTAAAAAACGATTTTGTACCTTTTAAAAATAGTTTTATCGATTGGCAACCTCTAAGAACTAGTTATTTTTAATATATAACGTTTACCCACACATTAAAAATAGTTTTTGACGTTTCCCTACACTTAAAATTAAATATTTTCATTTTTCCACCTCATAAAACTATTTTTTTCAATAAAAAACGATGTTGTACCTTTTTAAAATAGTTTTATCGATTGCCAACCTCTAAAAACTATTTATTTTTAATAATTCACGCTAACATTACAATAGTTTTTGACGTTTCCCAACACTTTGAACTAAATATTTTTATTATTCCTCCTCATAAAACAATTTTTTTCAATAAAAACAACGATTCTGTACCTTTTTAAAATAGTTTTATCTATAGCCAACCTCTAAAAACTAGTTATTTTTAATAAATAACATTCACCCACACATGACAAATAGTTTTCGACGCTTCCCTACACTTAAAATTAAGTATTTTCATTTTTCCACCTCATAAAACTATTTTTTTCAATAAAAAACTATTTTGTACCTTTTTAAAATAGTTTTATCGATTGCCAACCTCTAAAAACTAGTTATTTTTAATAATTAACGATTAACCACACATTATAAATATTTTTTTACGTTTTCCAACATATTTAATTCCATATTTTCATTTTTCCACCTCATAAATCCCAACCCTTAGAACTACATATTTTTATTTTTCCACCTCAGAAATCTATTTTTTTCAATAAAAAAAGGTGTTTACCTTTTAAAAATAGTTTTATCGATTGCAAAACTCTAAAAACTAGTTATTTTTAATAAATAACGTTTACCCACACATTGCAAATAGTTTTTGACGCTTCCCTACACTTAAAATTAATTTTTTTTTGTATTTTTCCATCTCATAAAACAATTTTTTTCAATAAAAAACGATTTTGTACCTTTTAAAAATAGTTTTATCGATTGCCAACCTCTAAAAACTAGTTATTTTTAATAATTAACGATTAACCACACATTACAAATATTTTTTTACGTTTTCCAACATATTTAATTCCATATTTTCATTTTTCCACCTCATAAATCCCAACACTTAGAACTAAATATTTTTAGTTTTCCACCTCAGAAATCTATTTTTTTCAATAAAAAAAGATTTTTACCTTTTAAAAATAGTTTTATCGATTGCCAACCTCTAAAAACTAGTTATTTTTAATAAATAACGTTTACCCACACATTACAAATAGTTGTTGACGCTTCCCTACACTTAAAATTAAATATTTTAATTTTTCCACCTCATAAAACTATTTTTTTTCAATAAAAAAGGATTTTTACCTTTTAAAAATAGTTTTATTGATTGCCAACCTCTAAAAACTAGTTATTTTTAATAAATAACGCTAGCCCACACATTCCAAATAGTTTTTGACGCTTCCCTACACTTAAAATTAAATATTTTCATTTTTCCACCTCATAAAATAATTTTTTTCATTAAAAAACGATTTTGTACCTTTTAAAAATAGTTTTATCGATTGGCAACCTCTAAGAACTAGTTATTTTTAATATATAACGTTTACCCACACATTAAAAATAGTTTTTGACGTTTCCCTACACTTAAAATTAAATATTTTCATTTTTCCACCTCATAAAACTATTTTTTTCAATAAAAAACGATGTTGTACCTTTTTAAAATAGTTTTATCGATTGCCAACCTCTAAAAACTAGTTATTTTTAATAATTAACGCTAACCCACACATTCCAAATAGTTTTTGACGCTTCCCTACACTTAAAATTAAATATTTTCATTTTTCCACCTCATAAAACAATTTTTTTCATTAAAAAACGATTTTGTACCTTTCAAAAACAGTTTTATCGATTGGCAACCTCTAATAACTAGTTTTTTTTAATATTTAACGTTTACCCACACATTAAAAATAGTTTTTGACGTTTCCCTACACTTAAAATTAAATATTTTCATTTTTCCACCTCATAAAACTATTTTTTACAATAAAAAACGATGTTGTACCTTTTTAAAATAGTTTTATCGATTGCCAACCTCTAAAAACTAGTTATTTTTAATAAATACCGTTATTCCACAAATTATAAATAGTTTTTGACGCTTCCCTACACTTAAAAATAAATATTTTCATTTTTCCACCTCATTTTATTCAATAAAAAACGAATTTTGTACCTTTTAAAAATAGTTTTATCGTTTGCCAACCCCTTAAATCTAGATATTTTTAATAATTAACGATTAACAACACATTACAAATAGTTTTTGACGTTTCCCAACATATTTAATTCTATATTTTCATTTTGCCACCTCATAAATCTATTTTTTTTCAATAAAACATGATTTTTACCCTTTAAAAATAGTTTTATCGATTGCCAACCTCTAAAAACTAGTTATTTTTAATAAATACCGTTATTCCACAAATTATAAATAGTTTTTGACGCTTCCCTACACTTAAAATTAAATATTTTCATTTTTCCACCTAATTTTTATCAATAAAAAACGAATTTTGTACCTTTTAAAAATAGTTTTATCGATTGCCAACCTCTAAAAACTAGTTATTTTTAATAATTTACGCTTACCCACACATGACAAATAGTTTTCGACGCTTCCCTACACTTAAAATTAAGTATTTTCATTTTTCCACCTCATAAAACTATTTTTTTCAATAAAAAACTATTTTGTACCTTTTTAAAATAGTTTTATCGATTGCCAACCTCTAAAAACTAGTTATTTTTAATAATTAACGATTAACCACACATTATAAATATTTTTTTACGTTTTCCAACATATTTAATTCCATATTTTCATTTTTCCACCTCATAAATCCCAACCCTTAGAACTACATATTTTTATTTTTCCACCTCAGAAATCTATTTTTTTCAATAAAAAAAGGTGTTTACCTTTTAAAAATAGTTTTATCGATTGCAAAACTCTAAAAACTAGTTATTTTTAATAAATAACGTTTACCCACACATTGCAAATAGTTTTTGACGCTTCCCTACACTTAAAATTAATTTTTTTTTGTATTTTTCCATCTCATAAAACAATTTTTTTCAATAAAAAACGATTTTGTACCTTTTAAAAATAGTTTTATCGATTGCCAACCTCTAAAAACTAGTTATTTTTAATAATTAACGATTAACCACACATTACAAATATTTTTTTACGTTTTCCAACATATTTAATTCCATATTTTCATTTTTCCACCTCATAAATCCCAACACTTAGAACTAAATATTTTTAGTTTTCCACCTCAGAAATCTATTTTTTTCAATAAAAAAAGATTTTTACCTTTTAAAAATAGTTTTATCGATTGCCAACCTCTAAAAACTAGTTATTTTTAATAAATAACGTTTACCCACACATTACAAATAGTTGTTGACGCTTCCCTACACTTAAAATAAAATATTTTAATTTTTCCACCTCATAAAACTATTTTTTTTCAATAAAAAAGGATTTTTACCTTTTAAAAATAGTTTTATTGATTGCCAACCTCTAAAAACTAGTTATTTTTAATAAATAACGCTAGCCCACACATTCCAAATAGTTTTTGACGCTTCCCTACACTTAAAATTAAATATTTTCATTTTTCCACCTCATAAAATAATTTTTTTCATTAAAAAACGATTTTGTACCTTTTAAAAATAGTTTTATCGATTGGCAACCTCTAAGAACTAGTTATTTTTAATATATAACGTTTACCCACACATTAAAAATAGTTTTTGACGTTTCCCTACACTTAAAATTAAATATTTTCATTTTTCCACCTCATAAAACTATTTTTTTCAATAAAAAACGATGTTGTACCTTTTTAAAATAGTTTTATCGATTGCCAACCTCTAAAAACTAGTTATTTTTAATAATTAACGCTAACCCACACATTCCAAATAGTTTTTGACGCTTCCCTACACTTAAAATTAAATATTTTCATTTTTCCACCTCATAAAACAATTTTTTTCATTAAAAAACGATTTTGTACCTTTCAAAAACAGTTTTATCGATTGGCAACCTCTAATAACTAGTTTTTTTTAATATTTAACGTTTACCCACACATTAAAAATAGTTTTTGACGTTTCCCTACACTTAAAATTAAATATTTTCATTTTTCCACCTCATAAAACTATTTTTTACAATAAAAAACGATGTTGTACCTTTTTAAAATAGTTTTATCGATTGCCAACCTCTAAAAACTAGTTATTTTTAATAAATACCGTTATTCCACAAATTATAAATAGTTTTTGACGCTTCCCTACACTTAAAAATAAATATTTTCATTTTTCCACCTCATTTTATTCAATAAAAAACGAATTTTGTACCTTTTAAAAATAGTTTTATCGTTTGCCAACCCCTTAAATCTAGATATTTTTAATAATTAACGATAAACAACACATTACAAATAGTTTTTGACGTTTCCCAACATATTTAATTCTATATTTTCATTTTGCCACCTCATAAATCTATTTTTTTTCAATAAAACATGATTTTTACCCTTTAAAAATAGTTTTATCGATTGCCAACCTCTAAAAACTAGTTATTTTTAATAAATACCGTTATTCCACAAATTATAAATAGTTTTTGACGCTTCCCTACACTTAAAATTAAATATTTTCATTTTTCCACCTAATTTTTATCAATAAAAAACGAATTTTGTACCTTTTAAAAATAGTTTTATCGATTGCCAACCTCTAAAAACTAGTTATTTTTAATAATTTACGCTTACCCACACATTACAATAGTTTTTGACGTTTCCCAACACATAGAACTAAATACTTTTATTTTTCCGCCTCATAAAACTATTTTTTTCAATAAAAAAAACGATTCTGTACCTTTTTAAAATAGTTTTATCTATAGCCAAACTCTAAAAACTAGTTATTTTTAATAATTACCGCTAACCCACACATTACGAATAGTTTTTGACGTTTCCCAACACTTAGAACTAAATATTTTCTATTTCCACCTCAGAAATCTATTTTTTTTTCAATAAAAAAAGATTTTTACCTTTTAAAAATTGTTTTATCGATTGCCAACCTCTAAAAACTAGTTATTTTTAATAAATAACGTTTACCCGCACATAACAAATAGTTTTTGACGTTTCCCTACACTTAAAATTAAATATTTTCATTTTTCCACCTCATAAAACTATTTTTCTCAATAAAAAACGATTTTGTACCTTTTTAAAATAGTTTAATCGATTGCTAACCTCTAAAACTTAGTTATTTTTAATAATTAACGATTAACCACACATAACAAATAGTTTTAGACGTTTCCCAACATATTTAATTCTATATTTTCATTTTTCCACCTCATAAATCCCAACACTAAATATTTTTATTTTTCCACCTCAGAAATCTATTTTTTTCAATAAAAAAGATTTTTACCTTTTAAAAATAGTTTTATCGATTGCCACCCTCTAAAAACTAGTTATTTTTAATAAATAACGTTTACCCACACATTACAAATAGTTGTTGACATTTCCCAACACTTAGAACTAAATATTTTTATTTTTCCGCCTCATAAAACTATTTTTCTCAATAAAAAAACGATTCTGTACCTTTTAAAAATAGTTTTATCAATAGCCAACCTCTAAAAACTAGTTATTTTAAATAAATAACGTTTACCCACACTTTACAAACAGTTTTTGACGTTTCCCAACATATTTAATTTAATATTTTCATTTTTCAGCTCAGAAATCTATTTTTCAATAAACAACGATTTTTACCTATTTAAAATAGTTTTATCGATTGCCAACCTCTAAAAACTAGTTATTTTTAATAAATAACGCTTAACCACACATAACATATAGTTTTTGACTATTCCCCACACTTAAAATTAAATATTTTCATTTTTCCACCTCATTTTTTTCAATAAAAAACGATTTTGTACCTTTTAAAAATAGTTTTATCGATTGCCAACTTCTAAAAACTAGTTATTTTTAATAAATAACGTTTACCCAAACATTGCAAATAATTTTTGACGTTTCGCTACACTTAGAATTAAATATTTTCATTTTTCCACCTCAAAAAACAATTTTTCTCTATAAAAAAGGATTTTTTTAAATTTAGTTTTATCGATTGCCAACCTCGAAAAACTAGTTATTTTTAATAAATAACGCTTAACCACACATAACATATAGTTTTTGACTATTCCCCACACTTAAAATTAAATATTTTCATTTTTCCACCTCATTTTTTCAATAAAAAACGATTTCGTACCTTTTAAAAATAGTTTTATCGATTGTTAACCTCGAAAAACTAGTTATTTTTAATAAATAACTTTTACCCACACATTACAAATAGTTTTTGACTTTTCGCTACACTTAAAATTAAATATTTTCATTTTTCCACCTCATAAAACAATTTTTATCTATAAAAAAGGATTTTTACCTTTTAAAAATAGTTTTATCGATTGCCAACCTCTAAAAACTAGTGTAGCATATCTACCCTATAAATATACTAAATTAATGGGTACAACTTAGCTTCAAAACACTATGACTCTTTGTCATAATAACATTCAAGAACCCAAAAAGACCACCAACAATTACACAAGTATTCCAGCGCTCAAGTAATACGATCTAACGCTTATACATAAGACGATCGCGGAGAGTGGGAATGCTGAGCGTGCACTTTGCAGCTCAAGTGGTCAGGCCATACATACACACATCTGCACACATATGTATATGTATATGCATGCCTTCAGCATGCTTATGAATATGTATATAGAAAAGAATTATATGTACGGGTCAGCTCAGCCCAAGACGAGCGCACCAGAAACATTCTAATAAAGTGACTCTAACAGAGCAGACGCTCTGACTCCAAAAACTATCCGACCCTTCTTTGGAATCGTTCCCGAACATTATATGGCGACCGTGACAGGACTCGAGGACATCAGGACTCGAGGACTTAAGGACATCAGGATTTGAGACTGAGTCTCGCCTCTGCCTGATAATAAATGCCTTGCCACCTTGCCAACCAAATAGCCGATACAAATTTGAAATGTTGCCCGAGTGTACTTGAATGGCAGAGGAGGCACAATTCTCAAACGCGCAGCCTACGATACAAAGGGACTTGCCAACGTTGGAGGAAGCTCTGCAGCAAAACCCTGCAGATGGACCACGCCCACTCACAATAGCTGAGTACCGGGCAAGGCAGGAAAGGAAGGAACCAAAGAAGCACAAACGCTCCGGAAAAAGGGTAAAGCAACTACAACAACGCCGACTGGTCAAGGAAATGACCCAGTTGGCCAGAGACGAGACGTCCCGGCAACGCTACAAAGAGCGTCTGGAAGACATCGAAAACAAGCTTTCGCAAGGTGCGAAACAACGCAAACGGGCTGCATAAATAAATGCCAATGACCCAATTTGCCTTAATTTTAATTTCTAAATCCAAGCCGAGGCGGGAAACCGCTGCTTGAAAAACACTAATATCTATTAGGCTTTTTACTAACAATGCGGTTGGACAATTTTTTTTTAATATTGTAAACAAACATGTGAGCCAACCACATTTATTAACATCTAATATTTCCACGTCTCAAAATTTTTTTTTAAAATGACAGAGTATAACAATTCTTATCTTCAGTAAACGTAAAAATTTTTATTTTTGATTTTCTGGAAGAAGAAATAAATATAATAATAATAAGAAAAACTCATAAATAGAAAATCTCACTTTTTCCTTCAAAAAACGTTTCATTGAATATAAACTAAAAATGGGATGGTTCAGCGATTCTAGTGAGGCAAAAGACAATACTGCCAACGTAGTTAATAACGTAAAAATTATAGATCACACAGACGATATAAATGCGTTGTGGATCTTATTGCTGATCATTACAATAGTGCTAATTCTACAATTTATGCTTACAATTTATGTTAAGCATAACAAAATCATCAAAAGACGTTATATGAATAGGGCGAATCGTTCAGACCAGATTTAAAAAAAAAAAAATAGATTAGAAGAAAGCTTCATACAAACTTTTTTTAACGACAAGAATGGAATGGAGCAAAATAGCGATACAAATAGACGAATTTCGCTACAGGTTTGATAAATCTTATAAATGTATCAATAAAGATGCAGTAATAAAACCTGAAACCTTGAAAAATCATATAGAGATAGTAGTAGGAGAATATAATAATATAGTTACATTAGTGAATAAATATGCAAATAGACTCACATCTGAACATAATAACAAATGTTTAAAGGTTATAAAATCCCTAAACACATGATTAAATAATATCAGAAAAAGAAGGCATATTCTGATAGATGTACCAGAAAGTCTAAAACAATTGGTTGAATTCAACCCAGACCAGCTCAAAGAACTAGACGAATCTGTTCAATCAAGCGGCGCTAACGTACACGAAGTCATAACAAATGATGAAGTACGAAAAGTAGTGACCTTGCGAATAACTGAATCTATTTGTTGACTAAAACGAGGAAATAAAGTTATTGCAAGAATTGATGTTGACGATTTATATACCAATGGAATTTTTGATTTAGGTCAGTTCTTGAAATGCAGGCTTGAAATGCAAGCCGGTATACTAAAAATCAGCCAACTCAAATCTTTGAAACCATTTCAATATGCAAATATGCAAATAGACTCACATCTGAACATAATAACAAATGTTTAAAGGTTATAAAATCCCTAAACACAGGATTAAATAATATCAGAAAAAATAGGCATATTCTGATAGATGTACCAGAAAGTCTAAAACAATTGGTTGAATTCAACCCAGACCAGCTCAAAGAACTAGATGAATCTGTTCAATCAAGCGGCGCTAAGTCCGATAGTGACATTGAAGCACTAGAAGAATGCGACCAAATTGAGTCTAAGTCTGAAACTATAACAATTTCTGAAATGGCACAGACAGTGACAGAATTTATCAGGCTAGCCACATCTCTGATACCAGAGTTTGATGGTAAACCAGAAAATCTACAGAGTTTTTTGGATGCTCTAGATCTATTAGACAGTTTAAAGAGCACACATGAAACGACAGCGACAAACCTTATAAAGACTAAACTTAAAGGACATGTAAGAAACCTTATAAGTAATGAGCAGACAATTGCTGCAATCATTACCCAACTGTCAAGTGCAGTAAAAGGAGAATCGGTAGAAGTGATATCTGCCAAACTTCTCAATCTACAACAGAGAAATAAAACGGCTAACCAATACACCCAAGAGGTGGAGAAACTGACAAAGGCCCTCGAAGGTGCCTATATCAGTGAAGGTCTCAGCCAGTCCTTAGCAAATAAATACAGCACTACAACAGCTGTAAAAGCAATGACACAGAATTGCTCCATTGATAAGGTAAAACTTATCATGCAAGCAGGCACATTCACAAACATGAATGATGCCATCTCCAAATTTGTAAACAGTTGCACAGAAATAACAGGTCAAAGTAACACTGTATAATAATAATAATAGCAATGTGAGAATCGCGCAAAGTACGTCGGAAAACTCACAGAACCCTTTAGGAAACAACCAATAAATGTAAAAGTTCATTCCATCAATTATAGTCTTAATATATTAGTAACTTTTCATAACCATTCAACTGAAAATAAACTAACATCACTTTTGAAAGTAAATTCTGATAACTTCAAAATGCGAAATAAAAAAAATAATAAACATCGAAGGCATAGGCCAAGGTGTGATAAAGTCTCGAGGAACAACCTCAATAGAACTCCAATCAACAAAATATCTTATTCCACATGAATTTCATTTGGTAGACCCAAATTTTGCTATACCATGTGATGGAATAATAGGCATTGACTTTATAAAGAAATTCAATTGTCAACTAGATTTCAAACCAAGTGAAGACTGGTTTATCATTAGACCCCAAAATTTAAATTATCCAATATATGTCCCGATAACATATAGCGCTGGCAACAATACAGTTCTTCTGCCAGCCAGATCACAAGTTATTCGGAAAATAGACATTAATGCTGTAAATGATTACATATTTGTTCCTAATCAGGAAATACACAATGGGATTTATGTTGCAAATACAATAGCAGCATCCAAACATGTATACATTCGACTTCTAAATACAACTAATTTCGACCAATTGGTCAAAGTAAACAAAATCAAGTATGAAAATTTAAAAGATTATGACATTCATAATACCAACACTGAAAAAAGAAGCGAACAAGTACTTTCAAAACTAAAGAAAAATTTTCCAGACCAATTTAAAAATCAATTAACTGAATTATGCACACAGTATAGTGATGTGTTCGGACTGGAAACCGAACCAATGTCAACAAACAATTTTTATAAACAAACATTAAGACTTAAAGATGATGAACCCATTTATATAAAAAACTACAGAAGCCCGCATAGTCATATTGAAGAAATCCAAAAACAAGTAGAAAAATTAATTAACGACAAAATCGTCGAGCCGTCTGTATCTGAGTATAACAGCCCACTCTTGTTAGTTCCGAAAAAATCATTACCAAATTCACAAGAGAAACAATGGCGATTAGTAATTGACTATCGTCATATCGCTTCACGCGATTACAATTTGGTCTTAAAATAGCACCAAATTCATTTCAGAGGATGATGACTATATCATTCTCGGGTTTAGAACCCTCTCAGGCATTCCTTTATATGGATGACTTAATGGTGATAGGATGTTCCGAAAAACTCATGATTAAAAACTTAACTGACGTTTTTAATGTATGTAGGAAATATAACCTAAAGTTGCATCCAGAAAAATGTTCATTTTTCATGCACGAAGTGACATTCCTAGGTCACAAATGCACAGACAAAGGAGTATTGCCAGATGACAAGAAATATGACGTCATCAAAAATTATCCTGTCCCTCATGATGCGGACAGCGCAAGACGATTTGTAGCATTCTGCAACTATTATCGTCGATTTATAAGGAACTTCGCCGACTATTCACGGCACATAACTAGATTATGTAAAAAGAATGTCCCTTTTGAATGGTCAAGCGAATGCCAGAACGCATTCGAATACCTTAAAGAAAATCTTATGCACCCCACATTATTACAATATCCTGATTTTCGCAAAGAATTTTGCATTATAACGGATGCTAGTAAACAAGCTTGCGGAGCGGTTCTAACTCAGAACCGTAACGGGATTCAGCTCCCAATAGCTTATGCATCACGTTCATTTACAAAAGGAGAAAGCAATAAGAGTACAACGGAACAAGAGCTAGCGGCAATTCATTGGGCAATTACCCATTTTAGACCATACATTTATGGCAAACATTTCACCATTAAAACGGACCACAGACCATTAACGTACCTATTTTCTATGACTAATCCCAGTTCTAAATTAACTCGCATGCGGTTAGAGCTTGAAGAATACGACTTCACTGTAGAATACCTAAAGGGGAAAGATAATTTTGTAGCAGACGCACTCTCGCGTATAAATATAACAGAACTCAAAGACATGCAACATAAAGTCCTGAAAGTCACTACCAGGCAACAAAGTAGACAAGATAAAAACTGTACAGTAACAAATAAGGAACTATTGCCTAGGCAAAGTATCCAAAATGTATCTAAGCCCAACGTACACGAAGTCATAACAAATGATGAAGTACGAAAAGTAGTGACCTTGCGAATAACTGAATCTATTTGTTGACTAAAACGAGGAAATAAAGTTATTGCAAGAATTGATGTTGACGATTTATATACCAATGGAATTTTTGATTTAGGTCAGTTCTTGAAATGCAGGCTTGAAATGCAAGCCGGTATACTAAAAATCAGCCAACTCAAATCTTTGAAACCATTTCAATAGATATTTTCAAAAATATGGGCAATATAAAATTGAAATCATTAAGAGTACCGCTACTCCAGCCGGTGACCATTATAAAAACTTAAAAAGGGATACAATCAATACCATCATGACGATCCAACTCAAGGAGGTCATACAGGCATTACAAGAACGCTAGCAAAAATAAAAAGACACTATTATTGGAAATATATGACTCGTCATATAAAAGAGTACATACGTAGATGTCATAAATGCCAAATGAAAAAAACAACGACACATACAGAGACTCCAATGACTCACACAGAGACCCCAACAAATGCATTTGATATAGTGATAGTAGACACAGTTGGTCCACTACCGAAATCAGAATATGGCAACGAATACATCGTCACACTCATATGTGACTTAACGAAGTATCTAGTAACCATACCGGTTGCAAACAAAAGCGCAAATACTGTCGCGAAAGCTATATTCGAAAATTTTATACTAAAGTACGGTCCAATGAAGACGTTCATTTCGGACATGGGTACCGAGTATAAAAATAAAGTAATTTTAGATATGTGCAAATACATGAAGATAGAAAACCTAACATCTACCGCATATCATCACCAAACCTTAGGGACAATAGAACGAAGTCATAGAACATTCAATGAATACATTCGTTCATACATCTCTGCAGATAAAACTGATTGGGACGCTTGGATATAATATTTTACATATTGTTTCAACACAACACCATCAGTCATGCATGATTACTGTCCATATGAACTAGTCTTTGGAAGATTACCAAGACAGTTCGCAAATTTTAATAAAACAGATAGAATAGAACCACTGTATAATGTAGAGGATTACTCGAAGCAAATAAAATTTAGATTAGAAATAGCATATAAAAGGGCTAGACTTATGTTAGAAAAAGCTAAGTCTTATAGAAAACAACTATATGATAAGAAAACTTCAGATTTTCAATTAAAAATAGGAGATAAAGTTATACTTAGGAACGAATCAGGTCATAAGTTAGATCCAGTATATTTAGGTCCATATACTGTAGAAACTATAGAAGACAGGGATAACATAGTAATTAGAGATACAAAGCAAAAGAAACAAAAAGTACATAAGGATAGACTAAAAATATATAATCAATGAAACTATTCATTCACTTAAGAAAAGGTCTGATCAACCAAAACAAAAAAAAAAAAAAAAAAAACACCAAACAAAAAAAAAAACAAAAAAAATTTTTTTTCTTTTTCCTTCTAAGAAAGTTAAACATAAAACAAAAAAAAAAACGTAATTCAACATAAATTTTTTATTATTCTGTCATTACACAAAAATGCTTTGAGCCAAAACATTGCTAATAATTAATAAGAAAAATTAACAAAAAAAAAAAATTTTCTTTCGAAACACAATATTAATATTCAGAACTAAATGACTACATGTATTACGTCATTTTTTTAAAAAGGTAGGTGTAGCATATCTACCCTATAAATATACTAAATTAATGGGTACAACTTAGCTTCAAAACACTATGACTCTTTGTCATAATAAACATAACATTCAAGTACCCAAAAAGACCACCAACAATTACACAAGTATTCCAGTAATAAGATCTAACGCTTATACAAGTTAATAAAACATAAATTTATCAAAAGTCATCTGATACCCCTCTTACGCAAACACATTCGAAGTGCAATGCACTTGACAAACTGCTGACCCATACCCACCACACGAGCATCCGCTCCACTAAAAATGCACTTGCCAAAAACGCTGACCTAGCGTCTGCAACACTTCCGCGACTTCAGCAACGAAGCCTCTGCCGCGACCAACACCAGCGACACTAAAGCCTCTGCCGCGACCAACGCCAGCGACACTGCTTTATTTAGGGCCAGCGTAGGGTAGAATTTTTAGTCTAAAATTATCAATCAAAGAAAACGGTCTGTTGACCGAATAATAAAAACATTTTTTTATAATCAAATATTAATTCGTGTTATTAATTGGCGCCCGAACAGGGACCGCCACGCGCGTACAACAAAACTAAGTTCGTGTTAAGTGCTGAAGAATTCAGCACAGTGACGGTTATACAGAAAACTTTTCGCGATCGAAACAGACTCCCGGCTAAACAAAAAATTTTCCGGTCGACGTGATACAACCTAAAGATAAAAAAAAAAACTACCACCCCGGCAATAATAGATCGGAGTTGATCCTGCTCTGAGTTGTAAGGTACGACCGCAACTCGCCCTCCAATTGAAGTGTGTGCTACCGGATCCCAAGTAGCCAAAAGCAAAAAGGAGTAAATCTGGACCACCGGAAAGGATGCAGATCAACATTTTAATGTAAGAAAATATTAAGAAAAATATACAGAATAAAAAATATAAGAAAATATTAAGGAAAATATATAGAAAAAATATAAGAGAATATTAAGGAAAATATATAGAAAACTTTTCAAAGAAAAAACACAATTTTACAAATCTTAATCAAAAAAGAAACACTAACAAAATAATTTTTAATATTTACAACACACTAAATTTTTTTTTATAAAACACTAAGATCTTTACAAACACAAAAATTAATATCTTTATTATTTACAAAGCAAAATTTAAAAAAAAAAAAAAAAAAAAAAAATTATTTTTCCAATTTGCAACACAAATTTTTTTTTCCATAAGCATAAGAAAATAAATAAGCAAACTATACTTCCCCAAGAAAATACAAAATATTTATCAAATTCAAAATTAATAAGTGAAAGTGAACTCCGACATAAAGTGATAAAAGGAAATAATTTAAAGAAAATTTTTAAAGCTTGTTTGTGAGAGTGACAAAGGAAATTCATTATGTCGAACCCAAATAACCTAGTTAGACCCCCTGTCCTAAATACGAAACCCTCTACATCCAATGCGAGTAGCTCAGGTCAACGCAATACACTAGATATGAATGAGCTTAAAAGCTGAATAACCAGCATAGTGTCAGAAACGTTACAGGAACAGATCCCCGCGTTAGCCAGGTCAATGAATTCATCAGGAAATTTTTTCGACGCAACTGACGAATCGATTAGACCGGACTTAAGACAGAACTTAAATTACCTCGATAAAGTGTCTGACGTGGTTAAGTGCTTACGAGAATTTTCTGGTAACCGATCCGAATTTAATTCATGGAGAAAGTCAGTGGAAAGAGTCTTGAGTGCCTACGAGGCAATGAAGGGTAGCCCAAAATATTTCGGTATCCTGCATACCATAAGAAATAAAATAATAGGTCACGCAGACGCGGTACTAGAATCCTATAATGTGCCGTTGGATTGGTCCGCTATATCCAGATGTCTGACTTTGCACTATGCAGATAAACGTGACGTGAATACCTTAGAGCATCAAATTACAACAATGATGCAAAATAGCCAAACGGTAGAAGAGTATTATCAGGAGATTTACAACCATCTCTCCTTGATACTTAACAAGGTAGGATGTATGGAACTGTCGAAAGAATCAGAAAGGGTTAAGGGCTATTCTATAGGGACAGGGCCCTGGATACTTTCGTTAGGGGATTGAGAGGAGACCTACCTAGACTCCTCGGTATCAAAGAACCACAAGATCTTCCACAAGCACTACACTTGTACCTAAAGCTTGAGAACCAGAATTTCAGGACCGCGCATGCCAACTTTAGGAATCTAAAACCCAGTACAAAGTTTACCGATACCCTTACCCAGAAACAGGAACAATTATAATGATGTTCCAGTGGTACGACAACAACCACATCTACACCAACAATTCTTTAATTAGGTTCCACCACGACAGCAATACCAATTGCCGTACCAACAGCTTAGACCACAGCCATTCCCAAGAACTATAGCTATAAATAACGGGTTTCCAACCCCTCCTCCTCGACCATTGGCACCTAAACCATTGCCGAAGCCCGAACCAATGGATGTCGACCCCAGTATCCGTTCTAGGCAAATTAACTATATGAATAGGCCCAGGTTCGAAGCTGGTAAAAGGCCATCTGCACCATACCAAGCAATAGGCGACAAAAGACCAAGACAGTTCCACATCCAGACACAACGAACAAACTGACATGACCGAGAAGGACTATGAGGAAATCCTGGAACAGGAAAATGCGGTAGGAGAATTCGACGAGACCCTACAAGAATATACAGACAGGGAAGACGCATTAGGGCCAGACCAGACAGACGAAGAACCCACGGACTTACATTTTTTAGAATTACCCGCTCCTCCTTGCCATACTTCGAGGCAAATTTAGGGGGCGGGAAGACATTGAAAATTCTAATTGACACAGGTTCTAATAAAAATTATATTCAGCCTCGTTGGGTCTCAAATCCGATACCCAACGAAAAACCATTCGATGCAATCTCAGTAGGAGGTAGCATCAAAATCACCCTTTATATAAAAGCTAATTTGTTTAACATTTCTGACGTTCCTATTAAATTTTTCTTACTCCCCACACTAAGAACTTTTGATGCTATTTTAGGAAACGATAGCTTAAAAGAATTGCAAACGACTATTTACACAAATAGGAATTTAATGATAATAAAGAACCGTGTCAAATTACATATTAAGGAAAAGAAACTCGAGGCAGTGAACAGCATTTGCCCCCGTACCGACCATATGACTCCACCACAAATCAAAGAATTGAATAGACTGACAAATAAATACCCACAACTTTTTGCCAGGCCAAACGAAAAATTAACGTTTGTAACTAACGTCAAAGCGGACATACGGACGAAATCGGACGAACCCGTCTATTTAAAATTTTATCAATACCCTATGTCTCTCAAAGATGAGGTTGCCAAACAAGTGAAGGAACTTCTCAATGATGGCATCATTCGACCCTTAAGGTCACCCTTCAATTCACCAGTGTGGATTGTCCCCAAAAAAACTGATGCATCAGGAGAAAAAAAATATAGGATGGTTATAGACTACCGCAAGTTCAATAAAGTAACTATCGCAGATAAATATCCCATACCTGAATTCAATAAGGTACTCTCGCAACTTGGAAATAATAAGCTGTTTTTACCAAATACCACTGAGAGCGTGCGATATCGAGAAGACAGCCTTTTCTGTCAATAATGGCAAATACGAGTTTACACGACTCCCCTTTGGGCTCAAAAATGCTCCATCTATTTTCCAACGTGCTCTGGACGATGTTCTTAGAGACCACATAGGGAAAATATGTTATATCTATATAGATGATATTGTGGTTTTCAGCAAAGATGAGAAAACACATTCACAAAACTTGGAGACAATTTTTAAAACTCTAAAAGATGCTAACATGAAATGTCAGCTGGACAAATTCGAGTTTTTCAAGACTAGGGTGGAATTCCTTGGATTTATAATTTCTGATAAAGGGATTGAAGCCAATCCAATGAAGTCACAGAAATTGCCGAATTTCCAAACCCAAAGACTTTGAAAGAATTAAGATCTTTCTTTGGATTATCAGGGTATTACAGGAGGTTCATAAGGGACTACGCTAGACTCGCTAAGCCCCTGACTTCTCTTTTAAGAGGGGAAGATGGACGTGTGTCCAAAAATCAATCCAAGGCTAAGACACTAGAACTTGATAAAGAAGCTTTACAAGCTTTCAGAAAACTAATAAGTGCTTTGATCTCAAAAGAGGTCATACTTAGCTATCCTGACTTTAAGAAAGTATTTCAATTAACAACCGATGCTTCCAACTACGCTTTGGGAGCAGTGCTTTCGCAGGATGATAAGCCC
Source organism: Drosophila orena (assembly GCA_005876975.1). NCBI lineage: Eukaryota > Metazoa > Arthropoda > Insecta > Diptera > Drosophilidae > Drosophila > Drosophila orena. The sequence continues at coordinate 61,994 of VCKV01000241.1, read as the reverse complement.
ATATCCTTCTTGTCCAGGACATTGACAAGAGCGGAGGAAAACTATGCTGCCAACGAGAAAGAAATGCTGGCCATAGTATGGGGATTGAAGACTCTTAGGAACTATCTTTATGGTAGAGCCAAGGTCAAGATCTATACCGACCACCAACCCTTGACCCATTCCTTGAGCAACTGGAATAGTAATGCAAGAATCAAAACGTGGAAGGCGACTTTGGAAGAATATGATTACGAGTTGGAATATAAGCCTGGAAAAGCAAACGTAGTAGCAGACGCTCTGTCACGAGCCCCCCCCAACCAGATCAATTCAGTAACTTCGACCCAACATAGCGCCGAAAGTTCAACTCACGATTTAATTCCTAGCATGGAAGTCCCCATAAACGTATTTAAAAATCAAATCTTTCTCTTTACTTCAAAGACCGACCACTACAAATTTAGTATCCCCTTCCCTACTTTCCATAGACACGAGATTCACAGGGAACAATATCACAAAGACGAATTAATAAAACTTCTCAAGACATACCTCAACCCATCTGTCATTAATGGCATACAAACCTCAGAACCAATAATGGGTAAAATTCAAGAAATATACCCAGTCAAGAGGTACAGAATTCGATTCACCCAATCTAAGGTAACAGATTTGGCAAACGAGGCCGAACAAGTTGAGGAAATATTAAAAGTTCATAATAGAGCTCATAGGAGTTCTTATGAAAATAAGCTTCAACTATCCGAAAGATTTTATTTTCCGAAAATGAAGAAGAAGATAGACACGATAGTTGGGCAATGCAGGATTTGCAAAGAAGGGAAATACGACAGACATCCCCCAAACCCGGAATTAAAACGGACACCGCTTCCGAATTACCCAGGTCATATTATCCATATCGACATCTACTCGACTGAGAAGATGCTAGTTTTGACTGCGATTGACAAATTTTCCAAACTGGCTCAAGCCCGAATAATTAAATCTAAAGCGGTGGAAGACATTCGACTCCCATTAAGAGACCTTGTCTTTTATTTCGGCGTTCTCAAATACATCGTAATGGACAACGAAAAGGCCCTCAATTCAGCCTCAATAATTTTTATGCTCAAAGACCAACTTAACATTGAAGTTTTTCGAGTACCACCCTATAAGAGCACAGTCAATGGACAAATCGAGAGATTCCATTCTACACTCTCAGAAATAATGAGGTGTATTAAGAAGGATGGAGTTCATAGGAATTTCGAAGAACTGTTGGATAGAGCTGTGTACGAGTATAATTACTCGATTCATTCGGTCACAGGGAAAAAAAACCGCTCGAGGTTTTCTTTGGGAGAGTATCGACAGTCAGTCCCGAAGATTTCGAAAAAAATTGGCAGGAAAATATAGACAGATTAAGACAAAAACAAAACCAAGACCTACAATACCACAACAATAAACGAAAACCCATTAAAACGTACAAGACAGGCGATGAAGTTTATGTTAGAATTAACGCCAGATTAGGTTCAAAGCTATCACCCAAATTCAAAAGGGAAATAGTTAAAGAAAACAAAGAAACCACTATAGTAACAGAGACAGGCAGGACAGTACATAAAAGTAACCTAAAGAATGATTAAAACTTTTTGCAGAATACTGACTCTTGGGACACTGACCGGAACGGACGCAACCATGGAAATTACGAACTATACGGACGTACAAACAGCGACGATTCATAAGGGAATAGGTAAAATAAGAACATCAACAACCAGACTAATACATGTCATTGATTTGAAGCATATCGAAGACACACTAAATAAACTATCTGGACACATAGAACCACGAAATGAACCAAACTCTCTCCACTTTCTACACTCCAAAAACTATCCGACCGTTCTTTGGAATCTTTCCTAATGTTCGTTATTTTTAGTTAGTTAGTTAGTTTAGTTTAGTTAGTTAGTTATTTTAAATAAATAACGTTTACCCACATATTACAAATAGTTTTTGACGCTTCCCCACACTTAAAATTAAATATTTTCATTTTTCCACCTCATAAAACTATTTTTTTCAAAAATAAAAAAACGATTTTGTACCTTTTAAAAATAGTTTTATCGATTGCCAACCTCTAAAAACTAGTTATTTTTAATAAATAACGCTTAACCACACATAACAAATAGTTTTTGACTATTCCCAACACTTAGAATTAAATATTTTCTATTTCCACCTCAGAAATCTATTTTTTTTTAATAAAAAATTATTTTTACCTTTTAAAATTAGTTTTATCGATTGCCAACCTCTAAAAACTAATTCTTTTTAATATATAACGTGTTCCCACACATTACAAATAGTTTTTGACGCTTCCATACACTTAAAATTAAATATTTTCATTTTTCCACCCCAGAAATCTATTTTTTTCCATAGAAAACGATTTTGTACCTTTTAAAAATAGTTTTATCGATTACCAACCTCTAAAAACTAGTTATTTTTAAAAATTAACGATTAACCACACATTACAAATAGTTTTTGACGTTTCCCAACATATTTAATTCTATATTTTCATTTTCCCACCTCATAAATCTATTTTTTTTCAATAAAAAAAGACTTTTACCTTTTAAAAATAGTTTTATCGATTGATGTATAAAACTAGTTATTTTTAATAAATAACGTTTACCCACACATTACAAATAGTTTTTAATAAATAAGGCTTAGCCACACAATACGAATAGTTTTTGACGCTTCCCTACACTTAAAATTAAATATTTTCATTTTTCCACCTCATAAAACCTTTTTTTTTCAATAAAAAACGATTTTGTACCTTTTAAAAATAGTTTTATCGATTGCCAACGTCTAAAAACTAGTAATTTTTAATAATTAACGCTTACCCAAACATTACAAATAGTTTTTGACGTTTCCCAACACTTAGAACTAAATATTTTTATTTTTCCGCCTCAGAAATCTATTTTTCTCAATAAAAAAAGATTTTTACCTTTAAAAATAGTTTTATCGATTGCCAACCTCTAAAACTAGTTATTTTTAATAAATAACGTTTACCCATACATTACAAATAGTTTTAGACGCTTCCCTACACTTAAAATTAAATATTTTCATTTTTCCACCTCATAAAACCTTTTTTTTCAATAAAAAACGATTTTGTACCTTTTAAAAATAGTTTTATCGATTGCCAACGTCTAAAAACTAGTAATTTTTAATAATTAACGCTTACCCAAACATTACAAATAGTTTTTCACGTTTCCCAAAACTTAGAACTAAATATTTTTATTTTCCACCTCAGAAATCTATTTTTCTCAATAAAAAAAGATTTTTACCTTTAAAAATAGTTTTATCGATTGCCAACCTCTAAAACTAGTTATTTTTAAAAAATAACGTTTACCCACACATTAGAAATAGTTTTAGACGCTTCCCTACACTTAAAAATAAATATTTTCATTTTTCCACCGCATAAAACTATTTTTTCTTCAATAAAAACGATTTTCTACCTTTTAAAAATAGTTTTATCGATTGCCAACGTCTGAAAACTAGTTATTTTTAATAATTAACGCTTACCCACACATCACAAATTCTTTTTGACGTTTCCCAACACTTAGAACTAAATATTTTTATTTTTCCACCTCAGAAATCTATTTTTCAATAAAAAAGGATTTTTACCTTTTAAAAATAGTTTTATCGATTGCCAACCTCTAAAAACTAGTTATATTTAATAAATAACGTTTACCCACACGTTACAAATAGTTTTTGACGCTTCCCTACACTTAAAATTAAATATTTTCATTTTTCCACCTCATAAAACTATTTTTTTCAATAAAAAACGATTTTTAATAAATACCGTTTACCCACACATAACAATTAGTTTTTGACGTTTCCCAACATATTTATCTATATATTTTCATTTTTCCACCTCAGAAATCTATTTTTCTCAATAAAACAAGATTTTTATCTTTAAAAAATAGTTTTATCGATTGCCAACCTTTAAAAACTAGTTATTTTTTAATAAATAAGGCTTAGCCACACAATACGGATAGTTTTTGACGCTTCCCTACACTTAAAATTAAATATTTTCATTTTTACACATCATAAAATTATTTTATTCAATAAAAAACAATTTTGTACCTTTTAAAAATAGTTTTATCGATTGATAACCTCTAAAAACTAGTTATTTTTAATAATTAACGCTTACCCACACATTACAAATAGTTTTTGACGTTTCCCAACACTTAGAACTAAGTATTTTTATTTTTCCACAGAATTCGATTCACCCAATCTAAGGTAACAGATTTGGCAAACGAGGCCGAACAAGTTGAGGAAATATTAAAAGTTCATAATAGAGCTCATAGGAGTTCTTATGAAAATAAGCTTCAACTATCCGAAAGATTTTATTTTCCGAAAATGAAGAAGAAGATAGACACGATAGTTGGGCAATGCAGGATTTGCAAAGAAGGGAAATACGACAGACATCCCCCAAACCCGGAATTAAAACGGACACCGCTTCCGAATTACCCAGGTCATATTATCCATATCGACATCTACTCGACTGAGAAGATGCTAGTTTTGACTGCGATTGACAAATTTTCCAAACTGGCTCAAGCCCGAATAATTAAATCTAAAGCGGTGGAAGACATTCGACTCCCATTAAGAGACCTTGTCTTTTATTTCGGCGTTCTCAAATACATCGTAATGGACAACGAAAAGGCCCTCAATTTAGCCTCAATAATTTTTATGCTCAAAGACCAACTTAACATTGAAGTTTTTCGAGTACCACCCTATAAGAGCACAGTCAATGGACAAATCGAGAGATTCCATTCTACACTCTCAGAAATAATGAGGTGTATTAAGAAGGATGGAGTTCATAGGAATTTCGAAGAACTGTTGGATAGAGCTGTGTACGAGTATAATTACTCGATTCATTCGGTCACAGGGAAAAAAACCGCTCGAGGTTTTCTTTGGGAGAGTATCGACAGTCAGTCCCGAAGATTTCGAAAAAAATTGGCAGGAAAATATAGACAGATTAAGACAAAAACAAAACCAAGACCTACAATACCACAACAATAAACGAAAACCCATTAAAACGTACAAGACAGGCGATGAAGTTTATGTTAGAATTAACGCCAGATTAGGTTCAAAGCTATCACCCAAATTCAAAAGGGAAATAGTTAAAGAAAACAAAGAAACCACTATAGTAACAGAGACAGGCAGGACAGTACATAAAAGTAACCTAAAGAATGATTAAAACTTTTTGCAGAATACTGACTCTTGGGACACTGACCGGAACGGACGCAACCATGGAAATTACGAACTATACGGACGTACAAACAGCGACGATTCATAACGGAATAGGTAAAATAAGAACATCAACAACCAGACTAATACATGTCATTGATTTGAAGCATATCGAAGACACACTAAATAAACTATCTGGACACATAGAACCACGAAATGAACCAAACTCTCTCCACTTTCTACACTCCAAAAACTATCCGACCGTTCTTTGGAATCTTTCCTAATGTTCGTTATTTTTAGTTAGTTAGTTAGTTTAGTTTAGTTAGTTAGTTATTTTAAATAAATAACGTTTACCCACATATTACAAATAGTTTTTGACGCTTCCCCACACTTAAAATTAAATATTTTCATTTTTCCACCTCATAAAACTATTTTTTTCAAAAATAAAAAAACGATTTTGTACCTTTTAAAAATAGTTTTATCGATTGCCAACCTCTAAAAACTAGTTATTTTTAATAAATAACGCTTAACCACACATAACAAATAGTTTTTGACTATTCCCAACACTTAGAATTAAATATTTTCTATTTCCACCTCAGAAATCTATTTTTTTTAATAAAAAATGATTTTTACCTTTTAAAATTAGTTTTATCGATTGCCAACCTCTAAAAACTAATTCTTTTTAATATATAACGTGTTCCCACACATTACAAATAGTTTTTGACGCTTCCATACACTTAAAATTAAATATTTTCATTTTTCCACCCCAGAAATCTATTTTTTTCCATAGAAAACGATTTTGTACCTTTTAAAAATAGTTTTATCGATTACCAACCTCTAAAAACTAGTTATTTTTAAAAATTAACGATTAACCACACATTACAAATAGTTTTTGACGTTTCCCAACATATTTAATTCTATATTTTCATTTTCCCACCTCATAAATCTATTTTTTTTCAATAAAAAAAGACTTTTACCTTTTAAAAATAGTTTTATCGATTGATGTATAAAACTAGTTATTTTTAATAAATAACGTTTACCCACACATTACAAATAGTTTTTGACGCTTCCCTACACTTAAAATTAAATATTTTCATTTTTCCACATCATAAAACTATTTTATTCAATAAAAAACGATTTTGTACATTTTATAAATAGTTTTATCGATTGCCAACCTCTAAAAACTAGTTATTTTTAATAAATAACGTTTACCCACACATTACAAATAGTGTTTGACGCTTCCCTACACTTAAAATTAAATATTTTCATTTTTCCACCTTATAAAACAATTTTTTTTCAACAAAAAACGATTTTGTACCTTTTAAAAATAGTTTTACCGATTGCTAACGTCTAAAAACTTGTAATTTTTAATAATTAACGCTTACCCACACATTACAAATAGTTTTTGACTATTCCAAACATTTAGAATTAATTATTTTCTATTTCCACCTCAGAAATATATTTTTTTTCAATAAAAAATTATTTTTACCTTTTAAAATTAATTTTATCGATTGCCAACCTCTAAAAACTAATTATTTTTAATATATAACGTTTACCCACACATTACAAATAGTTTTTAACTCTTCCCTACACTTAAAATTAAATATTTTCATTTTTCCACCTCAGAAATCTATTTTTTTCCATAGAAAACGATTTTGTACCTTTTAAAAATAGTTTTATCGATTGCCAACCTCTAAAAACTAGTTATTTTTAATAATTAACGATTAACCACACATAACAAATAGTTTTTGACGTTTCCCAACATATTTAATTATATATTTTCATTTTTCCACCTCAGAAATCTATTTTTCTCAATAAAACAAGATTTTTACCTTTTAAAAATAGTTTTATCGATTGCCAACCTCTAAAAACTAGTTATTTTTAATAAATAAGGCTTAGCCACACAATACGAATAGTTTTTGACGCTTCCCTACACTTAAAATTAAATATTTTCATTTTTCCACCTCATAAAACCTTTTTTTTTCAATAAAAAACGATTTTGTACCTTTTAAAAATAGTTTTATCGATTGCCAACGTCTAAAAACTAGTAATTTTTAATAATTAACGCTTACCCAAACATTACAAATAGTTTTTGACGTTTCCCAACACTTAGAACTAAATATTTTTATTTTTCCGCCTCAGAAATCTATTTTTCTCAATAAAAAAAGATTTTTACCTTTAAAAATAGTTTTATCGATTGCCAACCTCTAAAACTAGTTATTTTTAATAAATAACGTTTACCCATACATTACAAATAGTTTTAGACGCTTCCCTACACTTAAAATTAAATATTTTCATTTTTCCACTTCATACAACAATTTTTTTCAATAAAAAACGATTTTGTACCTTTTAAAAATAGTTTTACCGATTGCTAACGTCTAAAAACTTGTAATTTTTAATAATTAGCGCTTACCCACACATTACAAATAGTTTATAGTTTACAAATAGTTTTAGCCGTTTCGCTACACTTAAAATTAAATATTTTTATTTTTCCACCTCATAAAACAATTTTCCTCTATAAAAAAGGATGTTTACCTTTTAAAAATAGTTTTATCGATTGCCAACCTCTAAAAACTAGTTATTTTTAATAAATAACGTTTACCCACACATAACAAATAGTTTTTGACGTTTCCCAACATATTAATCTATATATTTTCCTTTTTCCACCTCAGAAATCTATTTTTCTCAATAAAACAAGATTTTTACCTTTTAAAAATTGTTTTATCGATTGCCAACCTCTAAAAACTAGTTATTTTTAATAATTAACGCTTACCCACACATTACAAGTAGTTTTTGACGTTTCCCAATACTTAGAACTAAGTATTTTTATTTTTCCACCTCAGAAATCTATTTTTCTCAACAAAACAAGATTTTTACCTTTTAAAAATAGTTTTATCGATTGCCAACCTCTAAAAACTAGTTATTTTTAATAAATAAGGTTTAGCCACACAATACGAATAGTTTTTGACGCTTCCCTACACTTAAAATTAAATATTTTCATTTTTCCACCTCATAAAACCTTTTTTTTCAATAAAAAACGATTTTGTACCTTTTAAAAATAGTTTTATCGATTGCCAACGTCTAAAAACTAGTAATTTTTAATAATTAACGCTTACCCAAACATTACAAATAGTTTTTCACGTTTCCCAAAACTTAGAACTAAATATTTTTATTTTCCACCTCAGAAATCTATTTTTCTCAATAAAAAAAGATTTTTACCTTTAAAAATAGTTTTATCGATTGCCAACCTCTAAAACTAGTTATTTTTAATAAATAACGTTTACCCACACGTTACAAATAGTTTTTGACGCTTCCCTACACTTAAAATTAAATATTTTCATTTTTCCACCTCATAAAACTATTTTTTTCAATAAAAAACGATTTTTAATAAATACCGTTTACCCACACATAACAATTAGTTTTTGACGTTTCCCAACATATTTATCTATATATTTTCATTTTTCCACCTCAGAAATCTATTTTTCTCAATAAAACAAGATTTTTATCTTTAAAAAATAGTTTTATCGATTGCCAACCTTTAAAAACTAGTTATTTTTTAATAAATAAGGCTTAGCCACACAATACGGATAGTTTTTGACGCTTCCCTACACTTAAAATTAAATATTTTCATTTTTACACATCATAAAATTATTTTATTCAATAAAAAACAATTTTGTACCTTTTAAAAATAGTTTTATCGATTGATAACCTCTAAAAACTAGTTATTTTTAATAATTAACGCTTACCCACACATTACAAATAGTTTTTGACGTTTCCCAACACTTAGAACTAAGTATTTTTATTTTTCCACCTCAGAAATCTATTTTTCTCAATAAAACAAGATTTTTACCTTTTAAAAATAGTTTTATCGATTGCCAACCTCTAAAAACTAGTTATTTTTAAAAAATAAGGTTTAGCCACACAATACGAATAGTTTTTGACGCTTCCCTACACTTAAAATTAAATATTTTCATTTTTCCACCTCATAAAACCTTTTTTTTCAATAAAAAACGATTTTGTACCTTTTAAAAATAGTTTTATCGATTGCCAACGTCTAAAAACTAGTAATTTTTAATAATTAACGCTTACCCAAACATTACAAATAGTTTTTGACGTTTCCCAACACTTAGAACTAAATATTTTTATTTTCCACCTCAGAAATCTATTTTTCGCAATAAAAAAAGATTTTTACCTTTAAAAATAGTTTTATCGATTGCCAACCTCTAAAACTAGTTATTTTTAAAAAATAACGTTTACCCACACATTACAAATAGTTTTACACGCTTCCCTACACTTAAAAATAAATATTTTCATTTTTCCACCGCATAAAACTATTTTTTCTTCAATAAAAACGATTTTCTACCTTTTAAAAATAGTTTTATCGATTGCCAACGTCTGAAAACTAGTAATTTTTAATAATTAACGCTTACCCACACATCACAAATTCTCTTTGACGTTTCCCAACACTTAGAACTAAATATTTTTATTTTTCCACCTCAGAAATCTATTTTTCTCAATAAAAAAAAGATTTTTACCTTTTAAAAATAGTTTTATCGATTGCCAACCTCTAAAAACTAGTTATTTTTAATAAATAACGTTTACCCACACATAACAAATAGTTTTTGACGCTTCCCTACACTTAAAATTAAATATTTTCATTTTTCCACCTCATACAACAATTTTTTTCAATAAAAAACGATTTTGTACCTTTTAAAAATAGTTTTATCGATTGCCAACGTCTGAAAACTAAAAATTTTTAATAATTAACGCTTACCCACACATCACAAATTCTTTTTGACGTTTCCCAACACTTAGAACTAAATATTTTTATTTTCCACCTCAGAAATCTATTTTTCGCAATAAAAAAAGATTTTTACCTTTAAAAATAGTTTTATCGATTGCCAACCTCTAAAACTAGTTATTTTTAAAAAATAACGTTTACCCACACATTACAAATAGTTTTACACGCTTCCCTACACTTAAAAATAAATATTTTCATTTTTCCACCGCATAAAACTATTTTTTCTTCAATAAAAACGATTTTCTACCTTTTAAAAATAGTTTTATCGATTGCCAACGTCTGAAAACTAGTAATTTTTAATAATTAACGCTTACCCACACATCACAAATTCTCTTTGACGTTTCCCAACACTTAGAACTAAATATTTTTATTTTTCCACCTCAGAAATCTATTTTTCTCAATAAAAAAAAGATTTTTACCTTTTAAAAATAGTTTTATCGATTGCCAACCTCTAAAAACTAGTTATTTTTAATAAATAACGTTTACCCACACATAACAAATAGTTTTTGACGCTTCCCTACACTTAAAATTAAATATTTTCATTTTTTCACCTCATACAACAATTTTTTTCAATAAAAAACGATTTTGTACCTTTTAAAAATAGTTTTATCGATTGCCAACGTCTGAAAACTAAAAATTTTTAATAATTAACGCTTACCCACACATCACAAATTCTTTTTGACGTTTCCCAACACTTAAATCTAAATGTTTTTATTTTTCCACCTCAGAAATCTATTTTTTTCAATAAAAAAAGATTTTTACCTTTTAAAAATAGTTTTATCGATTGCCAACCTCTCAAAACTAGTTATTTTGAATAAATAACGTTTGCCCACACATTACAAGTAGTTTTAGACGCTTCCCTACACCTAAAAATAAATATTTTTGTTTTTCCTCCGCATAAAACTATTTTTTTTTCAATAAAAACGATTTTCTACCTTTTAAAAATAGTTTTATCGATTGCCAACGTCTGAAAACTAGTAATTTTTAATAATTAACGCTTACCCACACATCACAAATTCTTTTTGACGTTTCCCAACACTTAGAACTAAATATTTTTATTTTTCCACCTCAGAAATCTATTTTTCTCAATACAAAAAGATGTTTACCTTTTAAAAATAGTTTTATCGATTGCCAACCTCTAAAAACTAGTTATTTTTAATAAATAACGTTTACCCACACATAACAAATAGTTTTTGACGCTTCCCTACACTTAAAATTAAATATTTTCATTTTTCCACCTCATAAAACTATTTTTTTCAATAAAAAACGATTTTGTACCTTTTAAAAATAGTTTTATCGATTGCCAACGTCTGAAAACTAGTAATTTTTAATAATTAACGCTTACCCACACATCACAAATTCTTTTTGACGTTTCCCAACACTTAAAACTAAATATTTTTATTTTTCCACCTCAGAAATCTATTTTTTTCAATAAAAAAAGATTTTTACCTTTTAAAAATAGTTTTATCGATTGCCAACCTCTCAAAACGAGTTATTTTGAATAAATAACGTTTACCCACACATTACAAGTAGTTTTAGACGCTTCCCTACACCTAAAAATAAATATTTTTGTTCTTCCTCCGCATAAAACTATTTTTTTTTTTCAATAAAAACGATTTTGTACCTTTTAAAAGTAGTTTTAACAATTACCAACGTCTAAAAACTAGTCATTTTAAAAAATAACGTTTAACCACACATTATAAATAGTTTTTGACGTTTCCCAACACTTGGAATTAAATATTTTCATTTTTCCACCTCAGAAATATATTTTTCAATAAAAAAGGATTTTTACCTTTTAAAAATAGTTTTATCGATTGCCAACCTCTAAAAACTAGTTATATTTAATATATAACGTTTACCCACACATTACAAATAGTTTTTGACTCTTCCCTACACTTAAAATTAAATACTTTCATTTTTCCACCTTAGAAATCTATTTTTTTCCATAGAAAACGATTTTGTACCTTTTAAAAATAGTTTTATCGATTGCCAACCTCTAAAAACTAGTTATTTTTAATAATTAACGATTAACCACGCATTACAAATAGTTTTTGACGTTTCCCAACATATTTAATTCTATATTTTCATTTTTCCACCTCAGAAATCTATTTTTCTCAATAAAACAAGATTTTTACCTTTTAAAAATAGTTTTATCGATTGCCAACCTCTAAAAACTAGTTATTTTTAATAAATAAGGTTTAGCCACACATTACGAATAGTTTTTGACGCTTCCCTACACTTAAAATTAAATATTTTCATTTTTCCACCTCATACAACAATTTTTTTCAATAAAAAACGATTTTGTACCTTTTAAAAATAGTTTTATCGATTGCCAACGTCTAAAAACTAGTAACTTTTAATAATTAACGCTTACCCAAACATTACAAATAGTTTTTGACGTTTCCAAACACTTAGAACTAAATATTTTTATTTTTCCACCTCAGAAATCTATTTTTCGCAATAAAAAAAGATTTTTACCTTTAAAAATAGTTTTATCGATTGCCAACCTCTAAAACTAGTTATTTTTAAAAAATAACGTTTACCCACACATTACAAATAGTTTTACACGCTTCCCTACACTTAAAAATAAATATTTTCATTTTTCCACCGCATAAAACTATTTTTTCTTCAATAAAAACGATTTTCTACCTTTTAAAAATAGTTTTATCGATTGCCAACGTCTGAAAACTAGTAATTTTTAATAATTAACGCTTACCCACACATCACAAATTCTCTTTGACGTTTCCCAACACTTAGAACTAAATATTTTTATTTTTCCACCTCAGAAATCTATTTTTCTCAATAAAAAAAAGATTTTTACCTTTTAAAAATAGTTTTATCGATTGCCAACCTCTAAAAACTAGTTATTTTTAAAAAATAACGTTTACCCACACATTACAAATAGTTTTACACGCTTCCCTACACTTAAAAATAAATATTTTCATTTTTCCACCGCATAAAACTATTTTTTCTTCAATAAAAACGATTTTCTACCTTTTAAAAATAGTTTTATCGATTGCCAACGTCTGAAAACTAGTAATTTTTAATAATTAACGCTTACCCACACATCACAAATTCTCTTTGACGTTTCCCAACACTTAGAACTAAATATTTTGATTTTTCCACCTCAGAAATCTATTTTTCTCAATAAAAAAAAGATTTTTACCTTTTAAAAATAGTTTTATCGATTGCCAACCTCTAAAAACTAGTTATTTTTAATAAATAACGTTTACCCACACATAACAAATAGTTTTTGACGCTTCCCTACACTTAAAATTAAATATTTTCATTTTTTCACCTCATACAACAATTTTTTTCAATAAAAAACGATTTTGTACCTTTTAAAAATAGTTTTATCGATTGCCAACGTCTGAAAACTAAAAATTTTTAATAATTAACGCTTACCCACACATCACAAATTCTTTTTGACGTTTCCCAACACTTAAATCTAAATGTTTTTATTTTTCCACCTCAGAAATCTATTTTTTTCAATAAAAAAAGATTTTTACCTTTTAAAAATAGTTTTATCGATTGCCAACCTCTCAAAACTAGTTATTTTGAATAAATAACGTTTGCCCACACATTACAAGTAGTTTTAGACGCTTCCCTACACCTAAAAATAAATATTTTTGTTTTTCCTCCGCATAAAACTATTTTTTTTTCAATAAAAACGATTTTCTACCTTTTAAAAATAGTTTTATCGATTGCCAACGTCTGAAAACTAGTAATTTTTAATAATTAACGCTTACCCACACATCACAAATTCTTTTTGACGTTTCCCAACACTTAGAACTAAATATTTTTATTTTTCCACCTCAGAAATCTATTTTTCTCAATACAAAAAGATGTTTACCTTTTAAAAATAGTTTTATCGATTGCCAACCTCTAAAAACTAGTTATTTTTAATAAATAACGTTTACCCACACATAACAAATAGTTTTTGACGCTTCCCTACACTTAAAATTAAATATTTTCATTTTTCCACCTCATAAAACTATTTATTTCAATAAAAAACGATTTTGTACCTTTTAAAAATAGTTTTATCGATTGCCAACGTCTGAAAACTAGTAATTTTTAATAATTAACGCTTACCCACACATCACAAATTCTTTTTGACGTTTCCCAACACTTAAAACTAAATATTTTTATTTTTCCACCTCAGAAATCTATTTTTTTCAATAAAAAAAGATTTTTACCTTTTAAAAATAGTTTTATCGATTGCCAACCTCTCAAAACGAGTTATTTTGAATAAATAACGTTTACCCACACATTACAAGTAGTTTTAGACGCTTCCCTACACCTAAAAATAAATATTTTTGTTCTTCCTCCGCATAAAACTATTTTTTTTTTCAATAAAAACGATTTTGTACCTTTTAAAAGTAGTTTTAACAATTACCAACGTCTAAAAACTAGTCATTTTAAAAAATAACGTTTAACCACACATTATAAATAGTTTTTGACGTTTCCCAACACTTGGAATTAAATATTTTCATTTTTCCACCTCAGAAATATATTTTTCAATAAAAAAGGATTTTTACCTTTTAAAAATAGTTTTATCGATTGCCAACCTCTAAAAACTAGTTATATTTAATATATAACGTTTACCCACACATTACAAATAGTTTTTGACTCTTCCCTACACTTAAAATTAAATACTTTCATTTTTCCACCTTAGAAATCTATTTTTTTCCATAGAAAACGATTTTGTACCTTTTAAAAATAGTTTTATCGATTGCCAACCTCTAAAAACTAGTTATTTTTAATAATTAACGATTAACCACGCATTACAAATAGTTTTTGACGTTTCCCAACATATTTAATTCTATATTTTCATTTTTCCACCTCAGAAATCTATTTTTCTCAATAAAACAAGATTTTTACCTTTTAAAAATAGTTTTATCGATTGCCAACCTCTAAAAACTAGTTATTTTTAATAAATAAGGTTTAGCCACACATTACGAATAGATTTTGACGCTTCCCTACACTTAAAATTAAATATTTTCATTTTTCCACCTCATAAAACATTTTTTTTCAATAAAAAACGATTTTGTACCTTTTAAAAATAGTTTTATCGATTGCCAACGTCTAAAAACTAGTAACTTTTAATAATTAACGCTTACCCAAACATTACAAATAGTTTTTGACGTTTCCAAACACTTAGAACTAAATATTTTTATTTTTCAACCTCAGAAATCTATTTTTCTCAATATAAAAAGATTTTTACCTTTAAAAATAGTTTTATCGATTGCCAACCCACACCTTTACAATTAGTTTTTGACGCTTCCCTACACTTAAAATTAAATATTTTAATTTTTCCACATCATACAACAATTTTTTTCAATAAAAAACGTTTTGTACCTTTTAAAAATAGTTTTATCGATTGCCAACGTCTGAAAACTAGTAATTTTTAATAATTAACGCTTACCCACACATCACAAATTCTTTTTGACGTTTTCCAAAACTTAAAACTAAATATTTTTATTTTTCCACCTCAGAAATCTATTTTTTTTCAATAAAAAAAGATTTTTACCTTTTAAAAATAGTTTTATCGATTGCCAACCTCTAAAAACTAGTTATTTTGAATAAATAACGTTTACCCACACATTACAAATAGTTTTAGACGCTTCCCTACACCTAAAAATAAATATTTTTGTTTTTCCACCGCATAAAACTGTTTTTTTTTCAATAAAAACGATTTTGTACCTTTTAAAAATAGTTTTAACAATTACCAACGTCTAAAAACTAGTCATTTTAAAAAATAACGTTTAACCACACATTACAAATAGTTTTTGACGTTTCCCAATACTTGGAATTAAATATTTTCATTTTTCCACCTCAGAAATCTATTTTTCAATAAAAAAGGATTTTTACCTTTTAAAAATAGTTTTATCGATTGCCAACCTCTAAAAACTAGTTATATTTAATAAATAACGTTTACCCACACGTTACAAATAGTTTTTGACGCTTCCCTACACTTAAAATTAAATATTTTCATTTTTCCACCTCATAAAACTATTTTTTTCAATAAAAAACGATTTTGTACCTTTTAAAAATAGTTTTTTCGATTGCCAACCTTTTAAAAACTAGTTATTTTTAATAATTAACGTTAAACCACACACTACAAATAGTTTTTGTCGTTTTCCAACATATTTAATTCTATATTTTCATTTTTCTACCTCATAAATCTATTTTTTTTCAATTAAAAATGATTTTTACCTTTTAAAAATAGTTTTATCGATTGCCAAATTCTACAAACTAGTTATTTTTAAAAAATAACGTTAAACCACACATTTCAAATAGTTTTTGACGTTTCCCCACACTTAAAATTAAATATTTTCATTTTTCCACCTCATTTTCTTTAATAAAAAACGATTTTGTACCTTTTAAAAATAGTTTTATCGATTGTCAACCTCTAAAAAGTAGTTATTTTTAATAAATAACGTTTACGCACACATTACAAATAGTTTTTGACGTTTCGATACACTTAAAATTAAATATTTTCATTTTTCCACCTCATAAAACCATTTTTTCAATAAAAAAGGATTTTTACCTTTTAAAAATAGTTTTATCGATTTCCAACCTCTAAAAACTAGTTATTTTTAATAATTAACGCTTACCCACACATTACAAATAGTTTTTGACGTTTCCTAACACTTAGAACTAAGTATTTTTATTTTTCCACCTCAGAAATTCATTTTTCTCAATAAAACAAGATTTTTACCTTTTAAAAATAGTTTTATCGATTGCCAACCTCTAAAAACTAGTTATTTTTAATAAATAAGGTTTAGCCACACATTACGAATAGATTTTGACGCTTCCCTACACTTAAAATTAAATATTTTCATTTTTCCACCTCATAAAACATTTTTTTTCAATAAAAAACGATTTTGTACCTTTTAAAAATAGTTTTATCGATTGCCAACGTCTAAAAACTAGTAACTTTTAATAATTAACGCTTACCCAAACATTACAAATAGTTTTTGACGTTTCCAAACACTTAGAACTAAATATTTTTATTTTTCAACCTCAGAAATCTATTTTTCTCAATATAAAAAGATTTTTACCTTTAAAAATAGTTTTATCGATTGCCAACCCACACCTTTACAATTAGTTTTTGACGCTTCCCTACACTTAAAATTAAATATTTTAATTTTTCCACATCATACAACAATTTTTTTCAATAAAAAACGTTTTGTACCTTTTAAAAATAGTTTTATCGATTGCCAACGTCTGAAAACTAGTAATTTTTAATAATTAACGCTTACCCACACATCACAAATTCTTTTTGACGTTTTCCAAAACTTAAAACTAAATATTTTTATTTTTCCACCTCAGAAATCTATTTTTTTCAAAAAAAAAGATTTTTACCTTTTAAAAATAGTTTTATCGATTGCCAACCTCTAAAAACTAGTTATTTTGAATAAATAACGTTTATCCACACATTACAAATAGTTTTAGACGCTTCCCTACACTTAAAAATAAATATTTTCATTTTTCACCGCATAAAACTATTTTTTCTTCAATAAAAACGATTTTCTACCTTTTAAAAATAGTTTTATCGATTGCCAATGTCTGAAAACTAGTACTTTTTAATAATTAACGCTTACCCACACATCACAAATTCTTTTTGACGTTTCCCAACACTTAGAACTAAATATTTTTATTTTTCCACCTCAGAAATCTATTTTTCTCAATAAAAAAAAGATTTTTACCTTTTAAAAATAGTTTTATCGATTGCCAACCTCTAAAAACTAGTTATTTTTAATAAATAACGTTTACCCACACATTACAAATAGTTTTTGACGCTTCCCTACACTTAAAATTAAATATTTTCATTTTTCCACCTCATACAACAATTTTTTTCAATAAAAAACGATTTTGTACCTTTTAAAAATAGTTTTATCGATTGCCAACGTCTGAAAACTAGTAATTTTTAATAATTAACGCTTACCCACACATCACAAATTCTTTTTGACGTTTCCCAACACTTAAAACTAAATATTTTTATTTTTCCACCTCAGAAATCTATTTTTTTTCAATAAAAAAAGATTTTTACCTTTTAAAAATAGTTTTATCGATTGCCAACCTCTCAAAACTAGTTATTTTGAATAAATAACGTTTACCCACACATTACAAATAGTTTTAGACGCTTCCCTACACCTAAAAATAAATATTTTTGTTTTTCCACCGCATAAAACTGTTTTTTTTTCAATAAAAACGATTTTGTACCTTTTAAAAATAGTTTTAACAATTACCAACGTCTAAAAACTAGTCATTTTAAAAAATAACGTTTAACCACACATTACAAATAGTTTTTGACGTTTCCCAATACTTGGAATTAAATATTTTCATTTTTCCACCTCAGAAATCTATTTTTCAATAAAAAAGGATTTTTACCTTTTAAAAATAGTTTTATCGATTGCCAACCTCTAAAAACTAGTTATATTTAATAAATAACGTTTACCCACACGTTACAAATAGTTTTTGACGCTTCCCTACACTTAAAATTAAATATTTTCATTTTTCCACCTCATAAAACTATTTTTTTCAATAAAAAACGATTTTGTACCTTTTAAAAATAGTTTTTTTCGATTGCCAACCTTTTAAAAACTAGTTATTTTTAATAATTAACGTTAAACCACACACTACAAATAGTTTTTGTCGTTTTCCAACATATTTAATTCTATATTTTCATTTTTCTACCTCATAAATCTATTTTTTTTCAATTAAAAATGATTTTTACCTTTTAAAAATAGTTTTATCGATTGCCAAATTCTACAAACTAGTTATTTTTAAAAAATAACGTTAAACCACACATTTCAAATAGTTTTTGACGTTTCCCCACACTTAAAATTAAATATTTTCATTTTTCCACCTCATTTTCTTTAATAAAAAACGATTTTGTACCTTTTAAAAATAGTTTTATCGATTGTCAACCTCTAAAAAGTAGTTATTTTTAATAAATAACGTTTACGCACACATTACAAATAGTTTTTGACGTTTCGATACACTTAAAATTAAATATTTTCATTTTTCCACCTCATAAAACCATTTTTTTCAATAAAAAAGGATTTTTACCTTTTAAAAATAGTTTTATCGATTTCCAACCTCTAAAAACTAGTTATTTTTAATAATTAACGCTTACCCACACATTACAAATAGTTTTTGACGTTTCCTAACACTTAGAACTAAGTATTTTTATTTTTCCACCTCAGAAATTCATTTTTCTCAATAAAACAAGATTTTTACCTTTTAAAAATAGTTTTATCGATTGCCAACCTCTAAAAACTAGTTATTTTTAATAAATAAGGTTTAGCCACACAATACGAATAGTTTTTGACGCTTCCCTACACTTAAAATTAAATTTTTTCATTTTTCCACCTCATAAAACATTTTTTTTCAATAAAAAACGATTTTGTACCTTTTAAAAATAGTTTTATCGATTGCCAACGTCTAAAAACTAGTAATTTTTAATAATTAACGCTTACCCAAACATTACAAATAGTTTTTGACGTTTCCCAACACTTAGAACTAAATATTTTTATTTTTCCACCTCAGAAATCTATTTTTCTCAATATAAAAAGATTTTTACCTTTAAAAATAGTTTTATCGATTGCCAACCTCTAAAAACTAGTTATTTTTAATAAATAACGTTAACCCACACATTACAAATAGTTTTTGACGCTTCCCTACACTTAAAATTAAATATTTTCATTTTTCCACCTCATACAACAATTTTTTTCAATAAAAAACGATTTTGTACCTTTTAAAAATAGTTTTATCGATTGCCAACGTCTGAAAACTAGTAATTTTTAATAATTAACGCTTACCCACACATCACAAATTCTTTTTGACGTTTTCCAAAAGTTAAAACTATTTTTTTTTATTTTTCCACCTCAGAAATCTATTTTTTTCAATAAAAAAAGGTTTTTTACCTTTTAAAAATAGTTTTATCGATTGCCAACCTCTAAAAACTAGTTATTTTGAATAAATAACGTTTACCCACACATTACAAATAGTTTTAGACGCTTCCCTACACTTAAAAATAAATATTTTCATTTTTCCACCGCATAAAACTATTTTTTCTTCAATAAAAACGATTTTCTACCTTTTAAAAATAGTTTTATCGATTGCCAACGTCTGAAAACTAGTATTTTTTAATAATTAACGCTTACCCACACATCACAAATTCTTTTTGACGTTTCCCAACACTTAGAACTAAATATTTTTATTTTTCCACCTCAGAAATCTATTTTTCTCAATAAAAAAAAGATTTTTACCTTTTAAAAATAGTTTTATCGATTGCCAACCTCTAAAAACTAGTTTTTTTTAATAAATAACGTTTACCCACACATTACAAATAGTTTTAGACGCTTCCCTACACTTAAAAATAAATATTTTCATTTTTCCACCGCATAAAACTATTTTTTCTTCAATAAAAACGATTTTCTACCTTTTAAAAATAGTTTTATCGATTGCCAACGTCTGAAAACTAGTAATTTTTAATAATTAACGCTTACCCACACATCACAAATTCTTTTTGACGTTTCCCAACACTTAAAACTAAATATTTTTATTGTTCCACCTCAGAAATCTATTTTTTTCAATAAAAAAAGATTTTTACCTTTTAAAAATAGTTTTATCGATTGCCAACCTCTCAAAACTAGTTATTTTGAATAAATAACGTTTACCCACACATTACAAATAGTTTTAGACGCTTCCCTACACCTAAAAATAAATATTTTTGTTTTTCCACCGCATAAAACTGTTTTTTTTCAATAAAAACGATTTTGTACCTTTTTAAAATAGTTTTAACAATTACCAACGTCTAAAAACTAGTCATTTTAAAAAATAACGTTTAACCACACATTACAAATAGTTTTTGACGTTTCCCAACACTTAGAACTAAATATTTTTATTTTTCCACCTCAGAAATCTATTTTTCTCAATAAAAAAAAGATTTTTACCTTTTAAAAATAGTTTTATCGATTGCCAACCTCTAAAAACTAGTTATTTTGAATAAATAACGTTTACCCACACATTACAAATAGTTTATGACGCTTCCCTACACTTAAAATTAAATATTTTCATTTTTCCACCTCATACAACAATTTTTTTCAATAAAAAACGATTTTGTACCTTTTAAAAATAGTTTTATCGATTGCCAACGTCTGAAAACTAGTAATTTTTAATAATTAACGCTTACCCACACATCACAAATTCTTTTTGACGTTTCCCAACACTTAAAACTAAATATTTTTATTTTTCCACCTCAGAAATCTATTTTTTTCAATAAAAAAAGATTTTTACCTTTTAAAAATAGTTTTATCGATTGCCAACCTCTCAAAACTAGTTATTTTGAATAAATAACGTTTACCCACACATTACAAATAGTTTTAGACGCTTCCCTACACCTAAAAATAAATATTTTTGTTTTTCCACCGCATAAAACTGTTTTTTTTTCAATAAAAACGATTTTGTACCTTTTAAAAATAGTTTTAACAATTACCAACGTCTAAATACTAGTCATTTTAAAAAATAACGTTTAACCACACATTACACACATTGCCAACCTCTAAAAACTAGTTATTTTTAATAAATAACGTTTACCCACACATAACAAATAGTTTTTGACGCTTCCCTACACTTAAAATTAAATATTTTCATTTTTCCACCTCATAAAACTATTTTTTTCAATAAAAAACGATTTCGTACCTTTTAAAAATAGTTTTATCGATTGCCAACCTTTTAAAAACTAGTTATTTTTAATAATTAACGTTTAACCACACATTACAAATAGTTTTTGTCGTTTTCCAACATATTTAATTCTATATTTTCATTTTTCTACCTCATAAATCTTTTTTTTTTTCAATTAAAAATGATTTTTACCTTTTAAAAATAGTTTTATCGATTGCCAAATTCTAAAAACTAGTTATTTTTAAAAAATAACGTTAAACCACACATTTCAAATAGTTTTTGACGTTTCCCCACACTTAAAATTAAATATTTTCATTTTTCCACCTCATTTTCTTTAATAAAAAACGATTTTGTACCTTTTAAAAATAGTTTTATCGATTGTCAACCTCTAAAAAGTAGTTATTTTTAATAAATAACGTTTACGCACGCATTACAAATAGTTTTTTACGTTTCGATACACTTAAAATTAAATATGTTCATTTTTCCACCTCATAAAACCATTTTATTCAGTAAAAAAGGATTTTTACCTTTTAAAAATAGTTTTATCGATTGCCATCCTCTAAAAACTAATTATTTTTAAAAAATAACGTTTAGCCACATTTTACAAATAGTTTTTGACGTTTCCCCACACTTTAAATTAAATATTTTCATTTTTCCACCTCATAAAACTATTTTTTTCAATAAAAAACGATTTTTTACCTTTAAAAAATTGTTTTATCGATTGCCAACCTTTAAAAACTAGTTTTTTTTAATAATTAACGCTTACCCACACATTACAAATAGTTTTTGACGTTTCCCAACACTTAAAACTAAATATTTTTATTTTACCGCCTCAGAAATCTATTTTTTCAATAAAAAAAGATTTTTACCTTTTAAAAATACTAGTTATTTTTGAAAAACACCGTTTAACCACACATTACAAATAGTATTTGACGTTTCCCCACACTTAAAATTAAATATTTTAATTTTTCCACCTAATTTTTTTCAATAAAAAACGATTTTTACCTTTTAAAAATAGTTTTATCGATTTCCAACCTCTAAAAACTAGTTATTTTTAATAAATAACGTTTACCCACATATTAACAATAGTTTTTGACGCTTCCCTACACTTAAAATTAAATATTTTCATTTTTCCACATCATAAAACTATTTTTTTCAATAAAAAACGATTTTGTACCTTTAAAAAATTGTTTTATCGATTGCCAACCTTTAAAAACTAGTTATTTTTAATAATTAACGCTTACCCACACATTACAAATAGTTTTTGACGTTTCCCAACACTTAAAACTAAATATTTTTATTTTTCCGCCTCAGAAGTCTATTTTTTCAATAAAAAAAGATTTTTACCTTTTAAAAATAGTTTTATCGATTGCCAACCTCTAAAAACTAGTTATTTTTAATAAATAACGTTTACCCACACAGTACAAATAGTTTTTGACGTATTCCAACATATTTAATTCTATATTTTTATTTTTATACCTCATAAATCTATTTTTTTCAATAAAAAAGGATTTTTACCTTTTAAAAATAGTTTTATCGATTGCCAACCTCTATAAACTAGTTATTTTTAATAAATAACGTTTACCCACACATTACAAATAGTTTTTGACGCTTCCCCACACTAAAAATTAAATATTTTCATTTTTCCACCCCATAAAACTATTTTTTCAATAAAAAACGATTTTGTACCTTTAAAAAATTGTTTTATCGATTGCCAACCTTTAAAAACTAGTTATTTTTAATAATTAACGCTTACCCACACATTACAAATAGTTTTTGACGTTTCCCCACACTTAAAATTAAATATTTTAATTTTTCCACCTAATTTTTTTCAATAAAAAACGGTTTTTACCTTTTAAAAATAGTTTTATCGATTTCCAACCTCTAAAAACCAGTTATTTTTAATAAATAACGCTTACCCACACATTATAGATAGTTTTTGACGTTTCGCTACACTTAAATTTAAATATTTTCATTTTTCCACCTCATAAAACAATTTTTTTCAATAAAAAACGATTTTGTACCTTTTAAAAATAGTTTTATTGATTGCCAACCTCTAAAAACTAGTTATTTTTAAAAAATAACGTTTACCCTTATATTACAAATAGTTTTTGACGCTTCCCTACACTTAAAATTAAATATTTTCATTTTTCCACCTCATAAAACTATTTTTTTCAATAAAAAACGATTTTGTACCTTTTAAAAATAGTTTTATCGATTGCCAACCTCTATAAACTAGTTATTTTTAATAAATAACGTTTACCCACACATTACAAATAGTTTTTGACGCTTCCCCACACTAAAAATTAAATATTTTCATTTTTCCACCCCATAAAACTATTTTTTTCAATAAAAAACGATTTTGTACCTTTTAAAAATAGTTTTATCGATTGCCAACCTCTAAAAACTAGTTATTTTTAAAAAATAACGTTTAACCACACATTACAAATGGTTTTTGCCGTTTCCCCACACTTAAAATTAAATATTTTCATTTTTCCACCTCATTTTTTTCAATAAAAAACGATTTTGTACCTTTAAAAAATAGTTTTATCGATTGCCAACCTCTAAATACTAGTTATTTTTAATAAATAACGTTTACCCACACAGTACAAATAGTTTTTGACGCTTCCCTACACATTAAATTATATATTTTCATTTTTCCACCGCATTAAACTATTTTTGTTTCAATAAAAAACGATTTTGTACCTTTTAAAAATAGTTTTATCGATTGCGAACCTTTTAAAAACTAGTTATTTTTAATAATTAACGTTTAACCACACAATTCAAATAGTTTTTGACGTTTTCCAACATATTTAATTCTATATTTTCATTTTTATACCTCATAAATTTAGTTTTTTCAAAAAAAAAGGATTTATGCCTTTTAAAAATAGTTTTATCGATTGCCAACCTCTTAAAACTAATTATTTTTAAAAAATAACGTTTAACCACACTTTACAAATAATTTTTGACGTTTCCCAACACTTCAGATTAAATATTTTAATTTTTCCACCCCATAAAACTATTTTTTTCAATAAAAAACTTTTTTGTACCTTTTAAAAATAGTTTTATCGATTGCCAACCTCTAAAAACTAGTTATTTTTAATAAATAACGCTTACCCACACATTACAAATAGTTTTTGACGCTTCCCCACACTTAAAATTAAATATTTTCATTTTTCCACCTCATAAAACTATTTTTTTTCAATAAAAAACGATTTTGTACTTTTTAAAAAAAAGTTTTATCGATTTCCAACCTCTTAAAACTAGTTATTTTTAAAAAATAACGTTTAACCACACATAACAAATAGTATTTGACGTTTCCCCACACTTAAAATTAAATATTTTTATTTTTCCACCTCATTTTTTTCAATAAAAAACGATTTTGTACCTTTTAAAAATAGTTTTATCGATTGCCAACTTCTAAAAACTAATTATTTTTAATAAATAACGTTTACCAGCACAGTACAAATAGTTTTTGACGCTTCCCTACACTTAAAATTATATATTTTCATTTTTCCACCTCATAAAACAATTTTTTTCAATAAAAAACGATTTTGTACCTTTTAAAAATAGTTTTATTGATTGCCAACCTCTAAAAACTAGTTATTTTTAAAAAATAACGTTTACCCACATATTACAAATAGTTTTTGACGCTTCCCTACACTTAAAATTAAATATTTTCATTTTTCCACCTCATAAAACTATTTTTTTCAATAAAAAACGATTTTGTACCTTTTAAAAATAGTTTTATCGCTTGCCAACCTCTATAAACTAGTTATTTTTAATAAATAACGTTTACCCACACATTACAAATAGTTTTTGACGCTTCCCCACACTAAAAATTAAATATTTTCATTTTTCCACCCCATAAAACTATTTTTTTTCAATAAAAAACGATTTTGTACCTTTTAAAAATAGTTTTATCGATTGCCAACCTCTAAAAACTAGTTATTTTTAAAAAATAACGTTTAACCAAACATTACAAATAGTTGTTGACGTTTCCCGACACTTAAAATTAAATATTTTCATTTTTCCACCTCATTTTTTTCAATAAAAAACGATTTTGTACCTTTTAAAAATAGTTTTATCGATTGCCAACCTCTAAAAACTAGTTATTTTTAATAAATAACGTTTACGCACACATTACAAATAGTTTTTCACGTTTCGCTACACATAAAATTAAATATTTTCATTTTTCCACCTCAAAAAACAATTTTTTTTAATAAAAAGGATTTTTACCTTTAAAAAATAGTTTTATCGATTTCCAACCTCTAAAAACTAGTTATTTTTAATAAATAACGCTGACCCACATATTACAAATAGTTTTTGACGCTTCCCTACACTTAAAATTAAATATTTTTATTTTTGCACATCATAAAACTATTTTTTTCAATAAAAAACGATTTTGTACCTTTAAAAAATAGTTTTATCGATTGCCAACCTTTAAAAACTAGTTGTTTTTAATAATTAACACTTACCCACACATTACAAATAGTTTTTGACGTTTCCCAACACTTAAGACTAAATATTTTTATTTTTCCACCTCAGAAATCTATTTTTTCAATAAAAAAAGATTTTTACCTTTTAAAAATAGTTTTATCGATTGCCAACCTCTAAAAACTAGTTATTTTTAATAAATAACGTTTACCCACACAGTACAAATAGTTTTTGACGCTTCCCTACTCTTTAAATTATATATTTTCATTTTTCCACCGCATTAAACTATTTTTTGTTTCAATAAAAAACGATTTTGTACCTTTTAAAAATAGTTTTATCGATTGCGAACCTTTTAAAAACTAGTTATTTTTAATAATTAACGTTTAACCACACATTACAAATAGTTTTTGACGTTTTCCAACATATTTAATTCTATATTTTCATTTTTATACCTCATAAATTTATTTTTTTCAAAAAAAAAGGATTTATGCCTTTTAAAAATAGTTTTATCGATTGCCAACCTCTTAAAACTAATTATTTTTAAAAAATAACGTTTAACCACACTTTACAAATAATTTTTGACGTTTCCCCACACTTCAGATTAAATATTTTAATTTTTCCACCCCATAAAACTATTTTTTTCAATAAAAAACTTTTTTGTACCTTTTAAAAATAGTTTTATCGATTGCCAACCTCTAAAACTAGTTATTTTTAATAAATAACGCTTACCCACACATTACAAATAGTTTTTGACGCTTCCCCACACTTAAAATTAAATATTTTCATTTTTCCACCTCATAAAACTATTTTTTTTCAATAAAAAACGATTTTGTACTTTTTAAAAAAAAGTTTTATCGATTTCCAACCTCTAAAAACTAGTTATTTTTAAAAAATAACGTTTAACCACACATAACAAATAGTATTTGACGTTTCCCCACACTTAAAATTAAATATTTTTATTTTTCCACCTCATTTTTTTCAATAAAAAACGATTTTGTACCTTTTAAAAATAGTTTTATCGATTGCCAACTTCTAAAAACTAATTATTTTTAATAAATAACGTTTACCAGCACAGTACAAATAGTTTTTGACGCTTCCCTACACTTAAAATTATATATTTTCATTTTTCCACCTCATAAAACAATTTTTTTCAATAAAAAACGATTTTGTACCTTTTAAAAATAGTTTTATTGATTGCCAACCTTTAAAAACTAGTTATTTTTAAAAAATAACGTTTACCCACATATTACAAATAGTTTTTGACGCTTCCCTACACTTAAAATTAAATATTTTCATTTTTCCACCTCATAAAACTATTTTTTTCAATAAAAAACGATTTTGTACCTTTTAAAAATAGTTTTATCGATTGCCAACTTCTAAAAACTAATTATTTTTAATAAATAACGTTTACCCACACATTACAAATAGTTTTTGACGCTTCCCCACACTAAAAATTAAATATTTTCATTTTTCCACCCCATAAAACTATTTTTTTTCAATAAAAAACGATTTTGTACCTTTTAAAAATAGTTTTATCGATTGCCAACCTCTAAAAACTAGTTATTTTTAAAAAATAACGTTTAACCAAACATTACAAATAGTTGTTGACGTTTCCCGACACTTAAAATTAAATATTTTCATTTTTCCACCTCATTTTTTTCAATAAAAAACGATTTTGTACCTTTTAAAAATAGTTTTATCGATTGCCAACCTCTAAAAACTAGTTTATTTTAATAAATAACGTTTACGCACACATTACAAATAGTTTTTCACGTTTCGCTACACATAAAATTAAATATTTTCATTTTTCCACCGCATTAAACTATTTTTGTTTCAATAAAAAACGACTTTGTACCTTTTAAAAATAGTTTTATCGATATCCAACCTTTTAAAAACTAGTTATTTTTAATAATTAACGTTTAACCACATATTACAAATAGTTTTTGACGTTTCCCCACACTTTAAATTAAATATTTTCATTTTTCCACCCCATAAAACTATTTTTTTTAATAAAAAACGATTTTGTACCTTTTAAAAATTGTTTTATCGATTGCCAACCTCTAAAAACTAGTTATTTTTAATAAATAACGCTTTCCCACACATTACAAATACTTTTTGACGCTTCCCCACACTTAAAATTAAATATTTTCATTTTTCCACCTCAGAAATCTATTTTTTTTCAATAAAAAAAGATTTTTACCTTTTAAAAATAGTTTTATCGATTGCAAACCTCTAAAAACTAATTATTTTTAATACATAACGTTTACCCACACATTACAAATAGTTTTTGACGCTTCCCTACACT
Source organism: Drosophila orena (assembly GCA_005876975.1). Classification (NCBI taxonomy): domain Eukaryota; kingdom Metazoa; phylum Arthropoda; class Insecta; order Diptera; family Drosophilidae; genus Drosophila; species Drosophila orena. Next base: position 33,570 of record VCKV01000241.1, on the reverse strand, counting down.
TTAAATTATATATTTTCATTTTTCCACCGCATTAAACTATTTTTGCTTCAATAAAAAACGATTTTGTACCTTTTAAAAATAGTTTTATCGATTGCGAACCTTTTAAAAACTAGTTATTTTTAATAATTAACGTTTAACCACACATTACAAATAGTTTTTGACGTTTTTCAACATATTTAATTCTATATTTTCATTTTTATACCTCATAAATTTATTGTTTTCAATAAAAAAGGATTTTTACCTTTTAAAAATAGTTTTATCGATTGCCAACCTCTTAAAACTAATTATTTTTAAAAAATAACGTTTAACCACACTTTACAAATAGTTTTTGACGTTTCCTCACACTTCAAATTTAATATTTTCATTTTTCCACCCCATAAAACTATTTTTTTCAATAAAAAACTTTTTTGTACCTTTTAAAAATAGTTTTATCGATTGCCAACCTCTAAAAACTAGTTATTTTTAATAATTAACGTTTAACCACACATTACAAATAGTTTTTGACGTTTTCCAACATATTTAATTCTATATTTTCATTTTTATACCTCATAAATTTATTGTTTTCAATAAAAAAGGATTTTTACCTTTTAAAAATATTTTTATCGATTGCCAACCTCTAAAAACTAGTTATTTTTAATAAATAACGCTTACCCACACATTACAAATAGTTTTTGACGCTTCCCCACACTTAAAATTAAATATTTTCATTTTTCCACCTCATAAAACTATTTTTTTCAATAAAAAACGATTTTGTACTTTTTAAAAAAAAGTTTTATCGATTTCCAACCTCTAAAAACTAGTTATTTTTAAAAAATAACGTTTAACCACACATAACAAATAGTTTTTGACGTTTCCCCACACTTAAAATTAAATATTTTTATTTTTCCACCTCATTTTTTTTGAATAAAAAACGATTTTGTACCTTTTAAAAATAGTTTTATCGATTGCCAACTTCTAAAAACTAGTTATTTTTAATAAATAGCGTTTACCCACACAGTACAAATAGTTTTTGACGCTTCCCTACACTTAAAATTATATATTTTCATTTTTCCACCGCATTTAACTATTTTTGTTTCAATAAAAAACGATTTTGTACCTTTTAAAAATAGTTTTATCGATATCCAACCTTTTAAAAACTAGTTATTTTTAATAATTAACGTTTAATCACACATTACAAATAGTTTTTGACGTTTCCCCACACTTTAAATTAAATATTTTCATTTTTCCACCCCATAAAACTATTTTTTTCAATAAAAAACGATTTTGTACCTTTTAAAAATAGTTTTATCGATTGCCAACCTCTAAAAACTAGTTACTTTTAATAAATAACGCTTACCCACACATTACAAATACTTTTTGACGCTTCCCCACACTTTAAATTATATATTTTCATTTTCCCACCGCATTAAACTATTTTTGCTTCAATAAAAAACGATTTTGTACCTTTTAAAAATAGTTTTATCGATTACGAACCTTTTAAAAACTAGTTATTTTTAATAATTAACGTTTAACCACACATTACAAATAGTTTTTGACGTTTTCCAATATATTTAATTCTATATTTTCATTTTTATACCTCATAAATTTATTGTTTTCAATAAAAAAGGATTTTTACCTTTTAAAAATAGTTTTATCGATTGCCAACCTCTTAAAACTAATTATTTTTAAAAAATAACGTTTAACCACACATAACAAATAGTTTTTGACGTTTCCCCACACTTAAAATTAAATATTTTTATTTTTCCACCTCATTTTTTTTGAATAAAAAACGATTTTGTACCTTTTAAAAATAGTTTTATCGATTGCCAACTTCTAAAAACTAGTTATTTTTAATAAATAGCGTTTACCCACACAGTACAAATAGTTTTTGACGCTTCCCTACACTTAAAATTATATATTTTCATTTTTCCACCGCATTAAACTATTTTTGTTTCAATAAAAAACGATTTTGTACCTTTTAAAAATAGTTTTATCGATATCCAACCTTTTAAAAACTAGTTATTTTTAATAATTAACGTTTAACCACACATTACAAATAGTTTTTGACGCTTCCCTACACTTTAAATTAAATATTTTCATTTTTCCACCCCATAAAACTATTTTTTTCAATAAAAAACGATTTTGTACCTTTTAAAAATAGTTTTATCGATTGCCAACCTCTAAAAACTAGTTACTTTTAATCAATAACGCTTACCCACACATTACAAATACTTTTTGACGCTTCCCCACACTTTAAATTATATATTTTCATTTTTCCACCGCATTAAACTATTTTTGCTTCAATAAAAAACGATTTTGTACCTTTTAAAAATAGTTTTATCGATTGCGAACCTTTTAAAAACTAGTTATTTTTAATAATTAACGTTTAACCACACATTACAAATAGTTTTTGACGTTTTCCAACATATTTAATTCTATATTTTCATTTTTATACCTTATAAATTTATTGTTTTCAATAAAAAAGGATTTTTACCTTTTAAAAATAGTTTTATCGATTGCCAACCTCTTAAAACTAATTATTTTTAAAAAATAACGTTTAACCACACTTTACAAATAGTTTTTGACGTTTCCCCACACTTCAAATTTAATATTTTCATTTTTCCACCCCATAAAACTATTTTTTTCAATAAAAAACTTTTTTGTACCTTTTAAAAATATTTTTATCGATTGCCAACCTCTAAAAACTAGTTATTTTTAATAAATACCGCTTACCCACACATTACAAATAGTTTTTGACGCTTCCCCACACTTAAAATTAAATATTTTCATTTTTCCACCTCATAAAACTATTTTTTTCAATAAAAAACGATTTTGTACTTTTTAAAAAAAAGTTTTATCGATTTCCAACCTCTAAAAACTAGTTATTTTTAAAAAATAACGTTTAACCACACATAACAAATAGTTTTTGACGTTTCCCCACACTTAAAATTAAATATTTTTATTTTTCCACCTCATTTTTTTTGAATAAAAAACGATTTTGTACCTTTTAAAAATAGTTTTATCGATTGCCAACGTCTAAAAACTAGTAATTTGTAATAATTAACGCTAACCCACACTTTACAAATAGTTTTTGACATTTCCCAACACTTAAAAGTAAATATTTTTATTTTTCCACCTCAGAAATCTATTTTTTTCAATAAAAAACGATTTTGTACTTTTAAAAAAAAAGTTTTATCGATTTCCAACCTCTAAAAACTAGTTATTTTTAAAAAATAACGTTTAACCACACATAACAAATAGTTTTTGACGTTTCCCCACACTTAAAATTAAATATTTTTATTTTTCCACCTCATTTTTTTTTAATAAAAAACGATTTTGTACCTTTTAAAAATAGTTTTATCGATTGCCAACTTCTAAAAACTAGTTATTTTTAATAAATAGCGTTTACCCACACAGTACAAATAGTTTTTGACGCTTCCCTACACTTAAAATTAAATATTTTTATTTTTCCACCTCGTAAAACAATTTTGTTTCAATAAAAAACGATTTTGTACCTCTTAAAAATAGTTTTATCGATTTCCAACGTCTAAAAACTAGTAATTTGTAATAATTAACGCTAACCCACACTTTACAAATAGTTTTTGACATTTCCCAACACTTAAAAGTAAATATTTTTATTTTTCCACCTCAGAAATCTATTTTTTCAATAAAAAAGATTTTTAACTTTTAAAAATAGTTTTATCGATTGCCAACCTCTAAAAACTAGTTATTTTTAACAAATAACGTTTACCCACACATTACAAAGAGTTTTTGACGCTTCCCTACACTTAAAGTTCAATATTTTCATTTTTCCACCCCATTAAACAAATTTTTTTTTCAATAAAAAACGATTTTGTACCTTTTAAAAATAGTTTTATCGATTGTCAACCTCTAAAAACTAGTTATTTTAAAAAAATAACGTTTAACCACACATTACAAATAGTTTTTGACGTTTCCCCACATATTTAATTAAATATTTTCATTTTTCCACCTCAGTTTTTTCAATAAAAAACGATTTTGTACCTTTTAAAAATAGTTTTATCGATTGCCAACCTCTAAAAACTAGTTATTTTTAATAAATAACGTTTACCCACACATTACAAATCGTTTTTGACGTTTCGCTACACTTAAAATTAAATATTTTCATTTTCACCTCATAAAACAATTTTTTTCAATAAAAAACGATTTTGTACCTTTTAAAAATATTTTATCGATTGCCAACGTCTAAAAACTAGTTATTTTTGAAAAATAACGTTTACCCACACATTACAAATAGTGTTTGACGCTTCCCTACACTTAAAATTTAATATTTTTATTTTTCCACCTCATTTTTTTTGAATAAAAAACGATTTTGTACCTTTTAAAAATAGTTTTATCGATTGCCAACTTCTAAAAACTAGTTATTTTTAATAAATAGCGTTTACCCACACAGTACAAATAGTTTTTGACGCTTCCCTACACTTAAAATTATATATTTTCATTTTTCCACCGCATTAAACTATTTTTGTTTCAATAAAAAACGATTTTGTACCTTTTAAAAATAGTTTTATCGATATCCAACCTTTTAAAAACTAGTTATTTTTAATAATTAACGTTTAACCACACATTACAAATAGTTTTTGACGTTTCCCCACACTTTAAATTAAATATTTTCATTTTTCCACCCCATAAAACTATTTTTTTCAATAAAAAACGATTTTGTACCTTTTAAAAATAGTTTTATCGATTGCCAACCTCTAAAAACTAGTTACTTTTAATCAATAACGCTTACCCACACATTACAAATACTTTTTGACGCTTCCCCACACTTTAAATTATATATTTTCATTTTTCCACCGCATTAAACTATTTTTGCTTCAATAAAAAACGATTTTGTACCTTTTAAAAATAGTTTTATCGATTGCGAACCTTTTAAAAACTAGTTATTTTTAATAATTAACGTTTAACCACACATTACAAATAGTTTTTGACGTTTTCCAACATATTTAATTCTATATTTTCATTTTTATACCTTATAAATTTATTGTTTTCAATAAAAAAGGATTTTTACCTTTTAAAAATAGTTTTATCGATTGCCAACCTCTTAAAACTAATTATTTTTAAAAAATAACGTTTAACCACACTTTACAAATAGTTTTTGACGTTTCCCCACACTTCAAATTTAATATTTTCATTTTTCCACCCCATAAAACTATTTTTTTCAATAAAAAACTTTTTTGTACCTTTTAAAAATATTTTTATCGATTGCCAACCTCTAAAAACTAGTTATTTTTAATAAATACCGCTTACCCACACATTACAAATAGTTTTTGACGCTTCCCCACACTTAAAATTAAATATTTTCATTTTTCCACCTCATAAAACTATTTTTTTCAATAAAAAACGATTTTGTACCTTTTAAAAATAGTTTTATCGATTGCCAACTTCTAAAAACTAGTTATTTTTAATAAATAGCGTTTACCCACACAGTACAAATAGTTTTTGACGCTTCCCTACACTTAAAATTAAATATTTTTATTTTTCCACCTCGTAAAACAATTTTGTTTCAATAAAAAACGATTTTGTACCTCTTAAAAATAGTTTTATCGATTTCCAACGTCTAAAAACTAGTAATTTGTAATAATTAACGCTAACCCACACTTTACAAATAGTTTTTGACATTTCCCAACACTTAAAAGTAAATATTTTTATTTTTCCACCTCAGAAATCTATTTTTTCAATAAAAAAGATTTTTACCTTTTAAAAATAGTTTTATCGATTGCCAACCTCTAAAAACTAGTTATTTTTAACAAATAACGTTTACCCACACATTACAAAGAGTTTTTGACGCTTCCCTACACTTAAAGTTCAATATTTTCATTTTTCCACCCCATTAAACAAATTTTTTTTTCAATAAAAAACGATTTTGTACCTTTTAAAAATAGTTTTATCGATTGTCAACCTCTAAAAACTAGTTATTTTAAAAAAATAACGTTTAACCACACATTACAAATAGTTTTTGACGTTTCCCCACATATTTAATTAAATATTTTCATTTTTCCACCTCAGTTTTTTCAATAAAAAACGATTTTGTACCTTTTAAAAATAGTTTTATCGATTGCCAACCTCTAAAAACTAGTTATTTTTAATAAATAACGTTTACCCACACATTACAAATCGTTTTTGACGTTTCGCTACACTTAAAATTAAATATTTTCATTTTCACCTCATAAAACAATTTTTTTCAATAAAAAACGATTTTGTACCTTTTAAAAATATTTTATCGATTGCCAACGTCTAAAAACTAGTTATTTTTGAAAAATAACGTTTACCCACACATTACAAATAGTGTTTGACGCTTCCCTACACTTAAAATTTAATATTTTTATTTTTCCACCTCATTTTTTTTGAATAAAAAACGATTTTGTACCTTTTAAAAATAGTTTTATCGATTGCCAACTTCTAAAAACTAGTTATTTTTAATAAATAGCGTTTACCCACACAGTACAAATAGTTTTTGACGCTTCCCTACACTTAAAATTATATATTTTCATTTTTCCACCGCATTAAACTATTTTTGTTTCAATAAAAAACGATTTTGTACCTTTTAAAAATAGTTTTATCGATATCCAACCTTTTAAAAACTAGTTATTTTTAATAATTAACGTTTAACCACACATTACAAATAGTTTTTGACGTTTCCCCACACTTTAAATTAAATATTTTCATTTTTCCACCCCATAAAACTATTTTTTTCAATAAAAAACGATTTTGTACCTTTTAAAAATAGTTTTATCGATTGCCAACCTCTAAAAACTAGTTACTTTTAATCAATAACGCTTACCCACACATTACAAATACTTTTTGACGCTTCCCCACACTTTAAATTATATATTTTCATTTTTCCACCGCATTAAACTATTTTTGCTTCAATAAAAAACGATTTTGTACCTTTTAAAAATAGTTTTATCGATTGCGAACCTTTTAAAAACTAGTTATTTTTAATAATTAACGTTTAACCACACATTACAAATAGTTTTTGACGTTTTCCAACATATTTAATTCTATATTTTCATTTTTATACCTTATAAATTTATTGTTTTCAATAAAAAAGGATTTTTACCTTTTAAAAATAGTTTTATCGATTGCCAACCTCTTAAAACTAATTATTTTTAAAAAATAACGTTTAACCACACTTTACAAATAGTTTTTGACGTTTCCCCACACTTCAAATTTAATATTTTCATTTTTCCACCCCATAAAACTATTTTTTTCAATAAAAAACTTTTTTGTACCTTTTAAAAATATTTTTATCGATTGCCAACCTCTAAAAACTAGTTATTTTTAATAAATACCGCTTACCCACACATTACAAATAGTTTTTGACGCTTCCCCACACTTAAAATTAAATATTTTCATTTTTCCACCTCATAAAACTATTTTTTTCAATAAAAAACGATTTTGTACTTTTTAAAAAAAAGTTTTATCGATTTCCAACCTCTAAAAACTAGTTATTTTTAAAAAATAACGTTTAACCACACATAACAAATAGTTTTTGACGTTTCCCCACACTTAAAATTAAATATTTTTATTTTTCCACCTCATTTTTTTTGAATAAAAAACGATTTTGTACCTTTTAAAAATAGTTTTATCGATTGCCAACTTCTAAAAACTAGTTATTTTTAATAAATAGCGTTTACCCACACAGTACAAATAGTTTTTGACGCTTCCCTACACTTAAAATTAAATATTTTTATTTTTCCACCTCATAAAACAATTTTGTTTCAATAAAAAACGATTTTGTACCTTTTAAAAATAGTTTTATCGATTGCCAACCTCTAAAAACTAGTTATTTTTAATAAATACCGCTTACCCACACATTACAAATAGTTTTTGACGCTTCCCTGCACTTAAAATTAAATACTTTCATTTTTCCAAGGCATAAAACTTTTTTTTTTTAATAAAAAACGATTTTGTACCTTTTAAAAATAGTTTTATCGATTGCCAACCTCTAAAAACTAGTTATTTTTAAAAATTAACGATTAACCACACATTACAAATAGTTTTTGACGTTTCCCAACATATTTAATTCTATATTTTCATTTTTCCACCTCATAAATAAATTTGTTTTCAATAAAAAAATACTTTTACCTTTTAAAAATAGTTTTATCGATTGCCAACCTCTAAAAACTAGTTATTTTTAATAAATAACGTTTACCCACACATTGAAAATAGTTTTTGACGCTTCCCTACCCTTAAAATTAAATATTTTCATTTTTGCACCTCAGAAATCTATTTTTTTCAATAAAAAACGTTTTTTTACCTTTTAAAAATAGTTTTATCGATTGCCAACCTCTAAAAACTAGTTATTTTTAATAAATTACGTTTATCCACATATTACAAATAGTTTTTGACGCTTCCCTACACTTAAAATTAAATATTTGCATTTTTCCACCGCATAAAACAATTTTTTTCAATAAAAACGATTTTGTACCTTTTAAAAATAGTTTTATCGATTGCCAACCTCTAAAAACTAGTTATTTTTAATAAATACCGCTTACCCACACATTACAAATAGTTTTTGACGCTTCCCCACACTTAAAATTAAATATTTTCATTTTTCCACCTCATAAAACTATTTTTTTCAATAAAAAACGATTTTGTACTTTTTAAAAAAAAGTTTTATCGATTTCCAACCTCTAAAAACTAGTTATTTTTAAAAAATAACGTTTAACCACACATTACAAATAGTTTTTGACGTTTCCCCACATATTTAATTAAATATTTTCATTTTTCCACCTCAGTTTTTTCAATAAAAAACGATTTTGTACCTTTTAAAAATAGTTTTATCGATTGCCAACCTCTAAAAACTAGTTATTTTTAATAAATAACGTTTACCCACACATTACAAATCGTTTTTGACGTTTCGCTACACTTAAAATTAAATATTTTCATTTTCACCTCATAAAACAATTTTTTTCAATAAAAAACGATTTTGTACCTTTTGAAAATATTTTATCGATTGCCAACGTCTAAAAACTAGTTATTTTTGAAAAATAACGTTTACCCACACATTACAAATAGTGTTTGACGCTTCCCTACACTTTAAATTAAATATTTTCATTTTTCCACCTCATAAAACAATTTTTTTCAATAAACACGATTTTGTACCTTTTAAAAATAGTTTTATCGATTGCTAACCTCTAAAAATAGTTATTTTTAAAAAATAACGCTTAACCACACATTAAAAATAGTTTTTGACGTTTCCTAACACTTAAAATTAAATATTTTCATTTTTCCACCTCAGAAGTCTATTTTTTTCAATAAAAACGCATTTTTACCTTTTAAAAATAGTTTTATCCATTGCCAACCTCTAAAAACTAGTTGTTTTTAATAAACAACGCTTACCCACATATTACAAATAGTTTTTGACGCTTCCCTGCACTTAAAATTAAATACTTTCATTTTTCCAAGGCATAAAACTTTTTTTTTTTTAATAAAAAACGATTTTGTACCTTTTAAAAATAGTTTTATCGATTGCCAACCTCTAAAAACTAGTTATTTTTAAAAATTAACGATTAACCACACATTACAAATAGTTTTTGACGTTTCCCAACATATTTAATTCTATATTTACATTTTTCCACCTCATAAATAAATTTGTTTTCAATAAAAAAATACTTTTACCTTTTAAAAATAGTTTTATCGATTGCCAACCTCTAAAAACTAGTTATTTTTGATAAATAACGTTTACCCACACATTGAAAATAGTTTTTGACGCTTCCCTACCCTTAAAATTAAATATTTTCATTTTTGCACCTCAGAAATCTATTTTTTTCAATAAAAAACGTTTTTTTACCTTTTAAAAATAGTTTTATCGATTGCCAACCTCTAAAAACTAGTTATTTTTAATAAATTACGTTTATCCACATTTTACAAATAGTTTTTGACGCTTCCCTACACTTAAAATTAAATATTTGCATTTTTCCACCGCATAAAACAATTTTTTTCAATAAAAACGATTTTGTACCTTTTAAAAATAGTTTTATCGATTGCTAACCTCTAAAAATAGTTATTTTTAAAAAATAACGTTTAACCACACATTACAAATAGTTTTTGACGTTTCACAAAATATTTAATTCTATATTTTCTATATCTTTCCACCTCATAAATCAATTTTTTTTCAATAAAAACGCATTTTTACCTTTTAAAAATAGTTTTATCGATTGCCAACCTCTAAAAACTAGTTATTTTTAATAAATAACGTTTACCCACACATTGAAAATAGTTTTTGACGCTTCCCTACCCTTAAAATTAAATATTTTCATTTTTGCACCTCAGAAATCTATTTTTTTTCAATAAAAAACGATTTTTACCTTTTAAAAATATTTTTATCGATTGCCAACGTCTAAAAACTAGTTATTTTTGAAAAATAACGTTTACCCACACATTACAAATAGTGTTTGACGCTTCCCTACACTTTAAATTAAATATTTTCATTTTTCCACCGCATAAAACAATTTTTTTCAATAAACACGATTTTGTACCTTTTAAAAATAGTTTTATCGATTGCTAACCTCTAAAAATAGTTATTTTTAAAAAATAACGCTTAACCACACATTAAAAAATAGTTTTTGACGTTTCCCAGCACTTAAAATTAAATATTTTCATTTTTCCACCTCAGAAGTCTATTTTTTTCAATAAAAACGCATTTTTACCTTTTAAAAATAGTTTTATCCATTGCCAACCTCTAAAAACTAGTTGTTTTTAATAAACAACGCTTACCCACATATTACAAATAGTTTTTGACGCTTCCCTGCACTTAAAATTAAATACTTTCATTTTTCCAAGGCATAAAACTTTTTTTTTTTTCAATAAAAAACGATTTTGTACCTTTTAAAAATAGTTTTATCGATTGCCAACCTCTAAAAACTAGTTATTTTTAAAAATTAACGATTAACCACACATTACAAATAGTTTTTGACGTTTCCCAACATATTTAATTCTATATTTTCATTTTTCAACCTCATAAATAAATTTGTTTTCAATAAAAAAATACTTTTACCTTTTAAAAATAGTTTTATCGATTGCCAACCTCTAAAAACTAGTTATTTTTAATAAATAACGTTTACCCACACATTGAAAATAGTTTTTGACGCTTCCCTACCCTTAAAATTAAATATTTTCATTTTTGCACCTCAGAAATCTATTTTTTTCAATAAAAAACGATTTTTTACCTTTTAAAAATAGTTTTATCGATTGCCAACCTCTAAAAACTAGTTATTTTTAATAAATTACGTTTACCCACCTATTACAAATAGTTTTTGACGCTTCCCTACACTTAAAAATAAATATATGCATTTTTCCACCGCATAAAACAATTTTTTTCAATAAAAACGATTTTGTACCTTTTAAAAATAGTTTTATCGATTGCTAACCTCTAAAAATAGTTATTTTTAAAAAATAACGTTTAACCACACATTACAAATAGTTTTTGACGTTTCACAAAATATTTAATTCTATATTTTCTATATCTTTCCACCTCATAAATCAATTTTTTTTCAATAAAAACGCATTTTTACCTTTTAAAAATAGTTTTATCGATTGCCAACCTCTAAAAACTAGTTATTTTTAAAAAATAACGTTTACCCACATATTACAAATAGTTTTGGACGCTTCCCTACACTTAAAATTAAATATTTTCATTTTTCCACCGCATAAAACTATTTTTTTTCAATAAAAAACGATTTTGTACCTTCTTAAAATAGTTTTATCGATTGTCAACCTCTGTTATTTTTAATAATTAACGATTAACCACACATTACAAATAGTTTTGCACGCTTCCCTACACTTAAAATTAAATATTTTCATTTTTCCACCTCATAAATCTATTTTTTTCTATCGATCGAAATCGATAAAACTATTTTTAAAGGTACAAAATCGTTTTTTATTGAAAAAAAAATAGTTTTATGCGGTGGAAAAATGAAAATATTTAATTTTAAGTGTAGGGAAGCGTCCAAAACTATTTGTAATATGTGGGTAAACGTTATTTATTAAAAATAACTAGTTTTTAGAGGTTGGCAATCGATAAAACTATTTTTAAAAGGTACAAAATCGTTATTTATTGAAAAAAATAGTTTTATGAGGTGGAAAAATGAAAATATTTAATTTTAAGTGTAAGGAAACGTCAAAGACTATTTGTAATGTGTGGTAAACGTTATATATTAAAAATAACTAGTTTTTAGAGGTTGGCAATCGATAAACTATTTTTAAAAGGTAAAAATCGTTTTTTATTGAAAAAAAAATAGATTTCTGAGGTGCAAAAATGAAAATATTTAATTTTAAGGGTAGGGAAGCGTCAAAAACTATTTGCAATGTGTGGGTAAACGTTATTTATAAAAAATAACTAGTTTTTAGAGGTTGGCAATCGATAAAACTATTTTTAAAAGGTAAAAGTATTTTTTTATTGAAAACAAATTTATTTATGAGGTGGAAAAATGAAAATATAGAATTAAATATGTTGGGAAACGTCAAAAACTATTTGTAATGTGTAGTTAATCGTTAATTATTAAGAATAACTAGTTTTTAGAGGTTGGCAATCGATAAAACTATTTTTAAAAGGTACAAAATCGTTTTTTATTGAAAAAAAAAATAGTTTTATGCCTTGGAAAAATGAAAGTATTTAATTTTAAGGGCAGGGAAGCGTCAAAAACTATTTGTAATATGTGGGTAAGCGTTATTTATTAAAAACAACTAGTTTTTAGAGGTTGGCAATGGATAAAACTATTTTTAAAAGGTAAAAATGCGTTTTTATTGGAAAAATAGACTTCTGGGGTGGAAAAATGAAAATATAGAATTAAATATGTTGGGAAACGTCAAAGCTATTTTTAATGTGTGGGTAAACGTTATTTTTTAAAAATAACTAGTTTTTAGAGGTTGGCAATCGATAAAACTATTTTAAAAAGGTACAAAATCGTTTTTTATTGAAAAAAATAGTTTTATGAGGTGGAAATTGAAAATATTTAGTTCTAAGTGTTGAGAAACGTCAAAAACCACTCGTAATGTGTGGGTAAGCGTTAATTATTAAAAATAACTAGTTTTTAAAGGTTGGCAAACGACAAAACTATTTTTAAAAGGTAAAAATCTTTTTCTATTGAAAAGAAATAGATTTCTGAGGTGGAAACAGAAAATATTTAATTTTAAGTGAAGGGAAACGTCAAAAACTCTTTGTAATGTAGGGGTAAACGGTATTTATTAAAAATAACTAGTTTTTAGAGGTTGGCAATCGATAAAACTATTTTTTAAATGTACAAAATCGTTTTTTAATGAAAAAAAAAGTTTTATGAGGTGGAAAAATGAAAATATTTAATTTTAATTGTAGGGAAGCGTCAAAAACTATTTGTAATGTGTGTTACGTTAAACGTTATTTATTAAAAATAACTAGTTTTTAGAGGTTGGCAATCGATAAAACTATTTTTAAAAGGTCCTTTTTTATTGAAAAAAAATAGATTTATGAGGTGGAAAAATGAAAATATGGAATTAAATATGTTGGGTAACGTCAAAAACTATTTGTAATGTGTGGTTAATCGTTAATAATTAAAAATAACTATTTCTTAGAGGTTGGCAATCGATAAAACTATTTTTAAAAGGTACAAAATCGTTTTTTATTGAAAAAATAGTTTTATGAGGTGGAAAAATTAAAATATTTAATTTTAAGTGTAGGGAAGCGTCAAAAACTACTTGTAATGTGTGGGTAAACGTTATTTATTAAAAATAACTGGTTTTTAGAGGTTGGCAATCGATAAAACTATTTTTAAAAGGTAAAAGTCCTTTTTTATTGAAACAAAATAAATTTATGAGGTGGAAAAATGAAAATATGGAATTAAATAGGTTGGGAAACGTCAAAGACTATTTGCAATGTGTGGTTAATCGTTAATTATAAAAAATAACTAGTTTTTAGAGGTTGGCAATCGATAAAACTATTTTAAAAAGATACAAAATCGTTTTTTATTGAAATAAATAGTTTTATGAGGTGGAAAAATGAAAATATTTAATTTTAAGTGTAGGGAAGCGTCAAAAACTATTTCTAATGTGTGGGTAAACGTTATTTATTAAAAATAACTAGTCGTTAGAGGTTGGCAATCGATAAAACTATTTTTAAAAGGTACAAAATCGTTTTTTATTGAAAAAAAAAATAGTTTTATGCCTTGGAAAAATGAAAGTATTTAATTTTAAGTGCAGGGAAGCGTCAAAAACTATTTGTAATATGTGGGTAAGCGTTATTTATTAAAAACAACTAGTTTTTAGAGGTTGGCAATGGATAAAACTATTTTTAAAAGGTAAAAATTCGTTTTTATTGGAAAAATAGACTTCTAGGGTGGAAAAATGAAAATATAGAATTAAATATGTTGGGAAACGTCAAAGCTATTTTTAATGTGTGGGTAAACGTTATTTTTTAAAAATAACTAGTTTTTAGAGGTTGGCAATCGATAAAACTATTTTAAAAAGGTACAAAATCGTTTTTTATTGAAAAAAATAGTTTTATGAGGTGGAAATTGAAAATATTTAGTTCTAAGTGTTGAGAAACGTCAAAAACCACTCGTAATGTGTGGGTAAGCGTTAATTATTAAAAATAACTAGTTTTTAAAGGTTGGCAAACGACAAAACTATTTTTAAAAGGTAAAAATCTTTTTCTATTGAAAAGAAATAGATTTCTGAGGTGGAAACAGAAAATATTTAATTTTAAGTGAAGGGAAACGTCAAAAACTCTTTGTAATGTAGGGGTAAACGGTATTTATTAAAAATAACTAGTTTTTAGAGGTTGGCAATCGATAAAACTATTTTTTAAATGTACAAAATCGTTTTTTAATGAAAAAAAAAGTTTTATGAGGTGGAAAAATGAAAATATTTAATTTTAATTGTAGGGAAGCGTCAAAAACTATTTGTAATGTGTGTTACGTTAAACGTTATTTATTAAAAATAACTAGTTTTTAGAGGTTGGCAATCGATAAAACTATTTTTAAAAGGTCCTTTTTTATTGAAAAAAAATAGATTTATGAGGTGGAAAAATGAAAATATGGAATTAAATATGTTGGGTAACGTCAAAAACTATTTGTAATGTGTGGTTAATCGTTAATAATTAAAAATAACTAGTTCTTAGAGGTTGGCAATCGATAAAACTATTTTTAAAAGGTACAAAATCGTTTTTTATTGAAAAAATAGTTTTATGAGGTGGAAAAATTAAAATATTTAATTTTAAGTGTAGGGAAGCGTCAAAAACTACTTGTAATGTGTGGGTAAACGTTATTTATTAAAAATAACTGGTTTTTAGAGGTTGGCAATCGATAAAACTATTTTTAAAAGGTAAAAGTCCTTTTTTATTGAAACAAAATAAATTTATGAGGTGGAAAAATGAAAATATGGAATTAAATAGGTTGGGAAACGTCAAAGACTATTTGCAATGTGTGGTTAATCGTATATTATAAAAAATAACTAGTTTTTAGAGGTTGGCAATCGATAAAACTATTTTAAAAAGATACAAAATCGTTTTTTATTGAAATAAATAGTTTTATGAGGTGGAAAAATGAAAATATTTAATTTTAAGTGTAGGGAAGCGTCAAAAACTATTGCTAATGTGTGGGTAAACGTTATTTATTAAAAATAACTAGTCGTTAGAGGTTGGCAATCGATAAAACTACTTTTAAAAGGTAAAAGTTCTTTTTTATTGAAAAAAACTGTTTTATGAGGCGGAAAAATAAAAATATTTAGTTCTAAGTGTTGGGAAACGTCAAAAACTATTGCAATGTGTGGGTAAGCGTTAATTATTAAAAATAACTAGTTTTTGGAGGTTGGCAATCGATAAAACTACTTTTAAAAGGTATAAAATTCGTTTTTTATTGAAAAAAATGAGGTGGAAAAATGAAAATATTTAATTTTAAGTGTAGGGAATCGTCAAAAGCTTTTTATAATTTGTGGAATAACAATATTTATTAAAAATAACTAGTTCTTAGAGGTTGGCAATCAATAAAACCATTTTTAAAAGGTAAAAATCCTTTTTTATTGAAAAAAAATAGATTTAAGAGGTGGCAAAATGAAAATATAGAATTAAATATGTTGGGAAACGTCAAAAACTATTTTTAATGTGTGGGTAAGCGTTATTTTTTAAAAATAACTAGTTTTTAGAGGTTGGCAATCGATAAAACTATTTTAAAAAGGTACAAAATCGTTTTTTATTGAAAAAAATAGTTTTATGAGGTGGAAATTGAAAATATTTAGTTCTAAGTGTTGAGAAACGTCAAAAACCACTTGTAATGTGTGGGTAAGCGTTAATTATTAAAAATAACTAGTTTTTAAAGGTTGGCAAACGACAAAACTATTTTTAAAAGGTAAAAATCTTTTTTTATTGAAAAGAAATAGATTTCTGAGGTGGAAACAGAAAATATTTAATTTTAAGTGTAGGGAGGCGTCAAAAACTATTTGTAATGTGTGGGTAAACGTTTTTTCTTAAAAATAACTACTTTTAAGAGGTTGGAAATCGATAAAACTATTTTTAAAAGGTACAAAATCGTTTTTTATTGAAAAAAATAGTTTTATGAGGTGGAAAAATGAAAATACTTTATTTTAAGTGTGAGGAAATGTCAAAAACTATTTGTAATGTGTAGTAAACGTTATATATTAAAAATACTTAGTTTTTAGAGGTTGGCAATCGATAAAACTATTTTTAAAAGGTAAAGGTCCTTTTTTATTGAAAAAAAATAGATTTATGAGGTCGAAAAATGAAATTATGGAATTAAATATGTTAGGTAACGTCAAAAACTATTTGTAATGTGTGGTTAATCGTTAATTATTAAAAATAACTAGTTTTTAGAGGTTGGCAATTGTTTTATAGGTGGAAAAATAAAAATATTTAATTTTAAGTGTAGGGAAGCGTCAAAAACTATTTCTAATGTGTGGGTAAACGTTATTTATTAAAAATAACTAGTTGTTAGAGGTTGGCAATCGATAAAACTACTTTTAAAAGGTAAAAATCCTTTTTTATTGAAAAAAAACTGTTTTATGAGGCGGAAAAATAAAAATATTTAGTTCTAAGTGTTGGGAAACGTCAAAAACTATTGTAATGTGTGGGTAAGCGTTAATTATTAAAAATAACTAGTTTTTAAAGGTTGGCAATCGATAAAACTATTTTTAAAAGGTAAAAATCTTTTTTTATTGAAAAAAAAATAGATTTCTGAGGTGGAAATAGAAAATATTTAATTTAAAGTATCGGGAAGCGTCAAAAACTATTTGTAATGTGTGGGTAAACGTTTTTTATTAAAAATAACTAGTTTTTAGAGGTTGACAATCGATAAAACTATTTTTAAAAGGTAAAAATCCTTTTTTATTGAAAAAAAATATTTTTTTGAGGTGGAAAAATGAAAATATGGAATTAAATATGTTGGGTAACGTCAAAAACTATTTTTAATGTGTGGTTAATCGTTAATTATTAAAAATAACTAGTTTTTAGAGGTTGGCAATCGATAAAACTATTTTTAAAAGGTACAAAATCGTTTTTTATTGAAAAAAATAGTTTTATGAGGTGGAAAAATGAAAATATTTAGTTCTAAGTGTTGGGAAACGTCAAAAACTATTTGTAATGTGTGGGTAAACGTTATTTATTAAAAATAACTAGTTTTTAGAGGTTGGCAATCGATAAAATTATTTTTAAAAGGAAAAAGTCCTTTTTTATTGAAACAAAATAGATTAATGAGGTGGAAAAATGAAAATATGGAATTAAATATGTTGGGAAACGTCAAAAACTATTTGTAATGTGTGGTTAAGCGTTAATTATAAAAAATAACTAGTTTTTAGAGGTTGGCAATCGATAAAACTATTTGTAAAAGGTACAAAATCGTTTTTTATTGAAAAAAATAGTTTTATGAGGTGGAAAAATGAAAATACTTAATTTTAAGTGTAAGGAAACGTCAAAAACTATTTGTAATGTGTGGGTAAACGTCATTTATTAAAAATAACTAGTTTTTAAAGGTTGGCAAACGACAAAACTATTTTTAAAAGGTAAAAATCTTTTTTTATTGAAAAGAAATAGATTTCTGAGGTGGAAACAGAAAATATTTAATTTTAAGTGAAGGGAAACGTCAAAAACTCTTTGTAATGTAGGGGTAAACGGTATTTATTAAAAATAACTAGTTTTTAGAGGTTGGCAATCGATAAAACTATTTTTTAAATGTACAAAATCGTTTTTTAATGAAAAAAAAAGTTTTATGAGGTGGAAAAATGAAAATATTTAATTTTAATTGTAGGGAAGCGTCAAAAACTATTTGTAATGTGTGTTACGTTAAACGTTATTTATTAAAAATAACTAGTTTTTAGAGGTTGGCAATCGATAAAACTATTTTTAAAAGGTCCTTTTTTATTGAAAAAAAATAGATTTATGAGGCGGAAAAATGAAAATATGGAATTAAATATGTTGGGTAACGTCAAAAACTATTTGTAATGTGTGGTTAATCGTTAATAATTAAAAATAACTAGTTCTTAGAGGTTGGCAATCGATAAAACTATTTTTAAAAGGTACAAAATCGTTTTTTATTGAAAAAATAGTTTTATGAGGTGGAAAAATTAAAATATTTAATTTTAAGTGTAGGGAAGCGTCAAAAACTACTTGTAATGTGTGGGTAAACGTTATTTATTAAAAATAACTGGTTTTTAGAGGTTGGCAATCGATAAAACTATTTTTAAAAGGTAAAAGTCCTTTTTTATTGAAACAAAATAAATTTATGAGGTGGAAAAATGAAAATATGGAATTAAATAGGTTGGGAAACGTCAAAGACTATTTGCAATGTGTGGTTAATCGTATATTATAAAAAATAACTAGTTTTTAGAGGTTGGCAATCGATAAAACTATTTTAAAAAGATACAAAATCGTTTTTTATTGAAATAAATAGTTTTATGAGGTGGAAAAATGAAAATATTTAATTTTAAGTGTAGGGAAGCGTCAAAAACTATTTCTAATGTGTGGGTAAACGTTATTTATTAAAAATAACTAGTCGTTAGAGGTTGGCAATCGATAAAACTACTTTTAAAAGGTAAAAGTTCTTTTTTATTGAAAAAAACTGTTTTATGAGGCGGAAAAATAAAAATATTTAGTTCTAAGTGTTGGGAAACGTCAAAAACTATTGTAATGTGTGGGTAAGCGTTAATTATTAAAAATAACTAGTTTTTGGAGGTTGGCAATCGATAAAACTACTTTTAAAAGGTATAAAATTCGTTTTTTATTGAAAAAAATGAGGTGGAAAAATGAAAATATTTAATTTTAAGTGTAGGGAATCGTCAAAAGCTTTTTATAATTTGTGGAATAACAATATTTATTAAAAATAACTAGTTTTTAGAGGTTGGCAATCAATAAAACCATTTTTAAAAGGTAAAAATCCTTTTTTATTGAAAAAAAATAGATTTATGAGGTGGCAAAATGAAAATATAGAATTAAATATGTTGGGAAACGTCAAAAACTATTTTTAATGTGTGGGTAAACGTTATTTTTTAAAAATAACTAGTTTTTAGAGGTTGGCAATCGATAAAACTATTTTAAAAAGGTACAAAATCGTTTTTTATTGAAAAAAATAGTTTTATGAGGTGGAAATTGAAAATATTTAGTTCTAAGTGTTGAGAAACGTCAAAAACCATTTGTAATGTGTGGGTAAGCGTTAATTATTAAAAATAACTAGTTTTTAAAGGTTGGCAAACGACAAAACTATTTTTAAAAGGTAAAAATCTTTTTTTATTGAAAAGAAATAGATTTCTGAGGTGGAAACAGAAAATATTTAATTTTAAGTGTAGGGAGGCGTCAAAAACTATTTGTAATGTGTGGGTAAACGTTTTTTCTTAAAAATAACTACTTTTAAGAGGTTGGAAATCGATAAAACTATTTTTAAAAGGTACAAAATCGTTTTTTATTGAAAAAAATAGTTTTATGAGGTGGAAAAATGAAAATACTTAATTTTAAGTGTAAGGAAACGTCAAAAACTATTTGTAATGTGTAGTAAACGTTATATATTAAAAATAACTAGTTTTTAGAGGTTGGCAATCGATAAAACTATTTTTAAAAGGTAAAAGGTCCTTTTTTATTGAAAAAAAATAGATTTATGAGGTGGAAAAATGAAAATATGGAATTAAATATGTTAGGTAACGTCAAAAACTATTTGTAATGTGTGGTTAATCGTTAATTATTAAAAATAACTAGTTTTTAGAGGTTGCCAATCGATAAAACTATTTTTAAAAGGTACAAAATCGTTTTTTATTGAAAAAAATTGTTTTATGGGTGGAAAAATAAAAATATTTAATTTTAAGTGTAGGGAAGCGTCAAAAACTATTTCTAATGTGTGGGTAAACGTTATTTATTAAAAATAACTAGTTGTTAGAGGTTGGCAATCGATAAAACTACTTTTAAAAGGTAAAAATCCTTTTTTATTGAAAAAAACTGTTTTATGAGGCGGAAAAATAAAAATATTTAGTTCTAAGTGTTGGGAAACGTCAAAAACTATTGTAATGTGTGGGTAAGCGTTAATTATTAAAAATAACTAGTTTTTAGAGGTTGGCAATCAATAAAACTACTTTTAAAAGGTATAAAATTCGTTTTTTATTGAAAAAAATGAGGTGGAAAAATGAAAATATTTAATTTTAAGTGTTGGGAAACGTTAAAAACTATTTGTAATGTGTGGGTAAACGTTATTTATTAAAAATAGATAGTTTTTAGAGGTTGGCAATCGATAAAACTATTTTTAAAAGGTAAAAATCTTTTGTTATTGAAAAAAATATATTTCTGAGGTGGAAAAATAAAAATATGTAGTTCTAAGTGTTGGGAATCGTCAAAAACTATTTGTAATGTGTGCGTAAACGTTATTTATTAAAAATAACTAGTTTTTAAAGGTTGGCAATCGATAAAACTATTTTTAAAAGGTAAAAATCTTTTTTTATTGAAAAAAAAATAGATTTCTGAGGTGGAAATAGAAAATATTTAATTTAAAGTATCGGGAAGCGTCAAAAACTATTTGTAATGTGTGGGTAAACGTTTTTTATTAAAAATAACTAGTTTTTAGAGGTTGACAATCGATAAAACTATTTTTAAAAGGTAAAAATCCTTTTTTATTGAAAAAAAAATATTTTTTGAGGTGGAAAAATAAAAATATGGAATTAAATATGTTGGGTAACGTCAAAAACTATTTGTAATGTGTGGTTAATCGTTAATTATTAAAAATAACTAGTTTTTAGAGGTTGGCAATCGATAAAACTATTTTTAAAAGGTACAAAATCGTTTTTTATTGAAAAAAATAGTTTTATGAGGTGGAAAAATGAAAATATTTAGTTCTAAGTGTTGGGAAACGTCAAAAACTATTTGTAATGTGTGGGTAAACGTTATTTATTAAAAATAACTAGTTTTTAGAGGTTGGCAATCGATAAAACTATTTTTAAAAGGTAAAAGTCCTTTTTTATTGAAACAAAATAGATTTATGAGGTGGAAAAATGAAAATATGGAATTAAATATGTTGGGAAACGTCAAAAACTATTTGTAATGTGTGGTTAAGCGTTAATTATAAAAAATAACTAGTTTTTAGAGGTTGGCAATCGATAAAACTATTTTTAAAAGGTACAAAATCGTTTTTTATTGAAAAAAATAGTTTTATGAGGTGGAAAAATGAAAATACTTTATTTTAAGTGTGAGGAAATGTCAAAAACTATTTGTAATGTGTAGTAAACGTTATATATTAAAAATACTTAGTTTTTAGAGGTTGGCAATCGATAAAACTATTTTTAAAAGGTAAAGGTCCTTTTTTATTGAAAAAAAATAGATTTATGAGGTCGAAAAATGAAAATATGGAATTAAATATGTTAGTTAACGTCAAAAACTATTTGTAATGTGTGGTTAATCGTTAATTATTAAAAATAACTAGTTTTTAGAGGTTGGCAATTGTTTTATAGGTGGAAAAATAAAAATATTTAATTTTAAGTGTAGGGAAGCGTCAAAAACTATTTCTAATGTGTGGGTAAACGTTATTTATTAAAAATAACTAGTTGTTAGAGGTTGGCAATCGATAAAACTACTTTTAAAAGGTAAAAATCCTTTTTTATTGAAAAAAACTGTTTTATGAGGCGGAAAAATAAAAATATTTAGTTCTAAGTGTTGGGAAACGTCAAAAACTATTGTAATGTGTGGGTAAGCGTTAATTATTAAAAATAACTAGTTTTTAGAGGTTGGCAATCAATAAAACTACTTTTAAAAGGTATAAAATTCGTTTTTTATTGAAAAAAATGAGGTGGAAAAATGAAAATATTTAATTTTAAGTGTTGGGAAACGTTAAAAACTATTTGTAATGTGTGGGTAAACGTTATTTATTAAAAATAGATAGTTTTTCGAGGTTGGCAATCGATAAAACTATTTTTAAAAGGTAAAAATCTTTTGTTATTGAAAAAAATATATTTCTGAGGTGGAAAAATAAAAATATGTAGTTCTAAGTGTTGGGAATCATCAAAAACTATTTGTAATGTGTGCGTAAACGTTATTTATTAAAAATAACTAGTTTTTAAAGGTTGGCAATCGATAAAACTATTTTTAAAAGGTAAAAATCTTTTTTTATTGAAAAAAAAATAGATTTCTGAGGTGGAAATAGAAAATATTTAATTTAAAGTATCGGGAAGCGTCAAAAACTATTTGTAATGTGTGGGTAAACGTTTTTTATTAAAAATAACTAGTTTTTAGAGGTTGACAATCGATAAAACTATTTTTAAAAGGTAAAAATTTTTTTTTATTGAAAAAAAATATTTTTTTGAGGTGGAAAAATGAAAATATGGAATTAAATATGTTGGGTAACGTCAAAAACTATTTGTAATGTGTGGTTAATCGTTAATTATTAAAAATAACTAGTTTTTAGAGGTTGGCAATCGATAAAACTATTTTTAAAAGGTACAAAATCGTTTTTTATTGAAAAAAATAGTTTTATGAGGTGGAAAAATGAAAATATTTAGTTCTAAGTGTTGGGAAACGTCAAAAACTATTTGTAATGTGTGGGTAAACGTTATTTATTAAAAATAACTAGTTTTTAGAGGTTGGCAATCGATAAAATTATTTTTAAAAGGAAAAAGTCCTTTTTTATTGAAACAAAATAGATTAATGAGGTGGAAAAATGAAAATATGGAATTCAATATGTTGGGAAACGTCAAAAACTATTTGTAATGTGTGGTTAAGCGTTAATTATAAAAAATAACTAGTTTTTAGAGGTTGGCAATCGATAAAACTATTTTTAAAAGGTACAAAATCGTTTTTTATTGAAAAAAATAGTTTTATGAGGTGGAAAAATGAAAATACTTAATTTTAAGTGTAAGGAAACGTCAAAAACTATTTGTAATGTGTGGGTAAACGTCATTTATTAAAAATAACTAGTTTTTAGAGGTTGGCAATCGATAAAACTATTTTTAAAAGGTAAAGGTCCTTTTTTATTGAAAAAAAAATAGATTTATGAGGTCGAAAAATGAAAATATGGAATTAAATATGTTAGGTAACGTCAAAAACTATTTGTAATGTGTGGTTAATCGTTAATTATTAAAAATAACTAGTTTTTAGAGGTTGGCAATCGATAAAACTATTTTTAAAAGGTACAAAATCGTTTTTTATTTGAAAAAAATAGTTTTATGAGGTGGAAAAATGAAAATATTTAATTTTAAGTGTAGGGAAACGTCAAAAACTATTTTTAATGTGTGGGTAAACGGTGTATATTAAAAATAACTATTTTTTAGAGGTTGCCAATCGATAAAACTATTTTTAAAAGGTACAAAATCGTTTTTTATTGAAAAAAATTGTTTTATGGGTGGAAAAATAAAAATATTTAATTTTAAGTGTAGGGAAGCGTCAAAAACTATTTCAAATGTGTGGGTAAACGTTTTTTTCTTAAAAATAACTACTTTTTAGAGGTTGGCAATCGATAAAACTATTTTTAAAAGGTACAAAATCGTTTTCTATTGAAAAAAATAGTTTTATGAGGTGGAAAAATGAAAATACTTAATTTTAAGTGTAAGGAAACGTCAAAAACTATTTGTAATGTGTAGTAAACGTTATATATTAAAAATGACTAGTTTTTAGAGGTTGGCAATCGATAAAACTATTTTTAAAAGGTAAAGGTCCTTTTTTATTGAAAAAAAATAGATTTATGAGGTCGAAAAATGAAAATATGGAATTAAATATGTTAGGTAACGTCAAAAACTATTTGTAATGTGTGGTTAATCGTTAATTATTTAAAATAACTAGTTTTTAGAGGTTGGCAATCGATAAAACTATTTTTAAAAGGTACAAAATCGTTTTTTATTGAAAAAAATAGTTTTATGAGGTGGAAAAATGAAAATATTTAATTTTAAGTGTAGGGAAGCGTCAAAAACTATTTGTAATGTGTGGGTAAACGTTATTTATTAAAAATAACTAGTTTTTAGAGGTTGGCAATCGATAAAACTATTTTTAAAAGGTAAAAGTCCTTTTTTATTGAAACAAAATAGATTAATGAGGTGGAAAAATGAAAATATGGAATTAAATATGTTGGGAAACGTCAAAAACTATTTGTAATGTGTGGTTAAGCGTTAATTATAAAAAATAATTAGTTTTTTGAGGTTGGCAATCGATATAACTATTTTAAAAAGGTACAAAATCGTTTTTTATTGAAATAAATAGTTTTATGAAAATGAAAATATTTAATTTTAAGTGTAGGGAAACGTCAAAAACTATTTTTAATGTGTGGGTAAACGGTGTATATTAAAAATAACTAGTTTTTAGAGGTTGCCAATCGATAAAACTATTTTTAAAAGGTACAAAATCGTTTTTTATTGAAAAAAATTGTTTTATGGGTGGAAAAATAAAAATATTTAATTTTAAGTGTAGGGAAGCGTCAAAAACTATTTCTAATGTGTGGGTAAACGTTATTTATTAAAAATAACTAGTTGTTAGAGGTTGGCAATCGATAAAACTACTTTTAAAAGGTAAAAATCCTTTTTTATTGAAAAAAACTGTTTTATGAGGCGGAAAAATAAAAATATTTAGTTCTAAGTGTTGGGAAACGTCAAAAACTATTGTAATGTGTGGGTAAGCGTTAATTATTAAAAATAACTAGTTTTTAGAGGTTGGCAATCAATAAAACTACTTTTAAAAGGTATAAAATTCGTTTTTTATTGAAAAAAATGAGGTGGAAAAATGAAAATATTTAATTTTAAGTGTTGGGAAACGTTAAAAACTATTTGCAATGTGTGGGTAAACGATATTTATTAAAAATAGATAGTTTTTAGAGGTTGGCAATCGATAAAACTATTTTTAAAAGGTACAAATCTTTTGTTATTGAAAAAAATATATTTCTGAGGTGGAAAAATAAAAATATGTAGTTCTAAGTGTTGGGAATCGTCAAAAACTATTGTAATGTGTGGGTAAGCGTTATTTATTAAAAATAACTAGTTTTTAGAGGTTGGCAATCAATAAAACTACTTTTAAAAGGTATAAAATTCGTTTTTTATTGAAAAAAATGAGGTGGAAAAATGAAAATATTTAATTTTAAGTGTTGGGAAACGTTAAAAACTATTTGTAATGTGTGCGTAAACGTTATTTATTAAAAATAACTAGTTTTTAAAGGTTGGCAATCGATAAAACTATTTTTAAAAGGTAAAAATCTTTTTTTATTGAAAAAAAAATAGATTTCTGAGGTGGAAATAGAAAATATTTAATTTAAAGTATCGGGAAGCGTCAAAAACTATTTGTAATGTGTGGGTAAACGTTTTTTATTAAAAATAACTAGTTTTTAGAGGTTGACAATCGATAAAACTATTTTTAAAAGGTAAAAGTCCTTTTTTATTGAAAAAAAATATTTTTTTGAGGTGGAAAAATGAAAATATGGAATTAAATATGTTGGGTAACGTCAAAAACTATTTGTAATGTGTGGTTAATCGTTAATTATTAAAAATAACTAGTTTTTAGAGGTTGGCAATCGATAAAACTATTTTTTAAAGGTACAAAATCGTTTTTTATTGAAAAAAATAGTTGTATGAGGTGGAAAAATGAAAATATTTAGTTCTAAGTGTTGGGAAACGTCAAAAACTATTTGTAATGTGTGGGTAAACGTTATTTATTAAAAATAGATAGTTTTTAGAGGTTGGCAATCGATAAAACTATTTTTAAAAGGTACAAATCTTTTGTTATTGAAAAAAATATATATTTCTGAGGTGGAAAAATAAAAATATGTAGTTCTAAGTGTTGGGAATCGTCAAAAACTATTCGTAATGTGTGCGTAAACGTTATTTATTAAAAATAACTAGTTTTTAAAGGTTGGCAATCGATAAAACTATTTTTTAAAGGTACAAAATCGTTTTTTATTGAAAAAAATAGTTGTATGAGGTGGAAAAATGAAAATATTTAGTTCTAAGTGTTGGGAAACGTCAAAAACTATTTGTAATGTGTGGGTAAACGTTATTTATTAAAAATAACTAGTTTTTAGAGGTTGGCAATCGATAAAATTATTTTTAAAAGGAAAAAGTCCTTTTTTATTGAAACAAAATAGATTAATGAGGTGGAAAAATGAAAATATGGAATTAAATATGTTGGGAAACGTCAAAAACTATTTGTAATGTGTGGTTAAGCGTTAATTATAAAAAATAACTAGTTTTTAGAGGTTGGCAATCGATAAAACTATTTTTAAAAGGTACAAAATCGTTTTTTATTGAAAAAAATAGTTTTATGAGGTGGAAAAATGAAAATACTTAATTTTAAGTGTAAGGAAACGTCAAAAACTATTTGTAATGTGTGGGTAAACGTCATTTATTAAAAATAACTAGTTTTTAGAGGTTGGCAATCGATAAAACTATTTTTAAAAGGTAAAGGTCCTTTTTTATTGAAAAAAAATAGATTTATGAGGTCGAAAAATGAAAATATGGAATTAAATATGTTAGGTAACGTCAAAAACTATTTGTAATGTGTGGTTAATCGTTAATTATTAAAAATAACTAGTTTTTAGAGGTTGGCGGTGTATATTAAAAATAACTATTTTTTAGAGGTTGCCAATCGATAAAACTATTTTTAAAAGGTACAAAATCGTTTTTTATTGAAAAAAATTGTTTTATGGGTGGAAAAATAAAAATATTTAATTTTAAGTGTAGGGAAGCGTCAAAAACTATTTCAAATGTGTGGGTAAACGTTTTTTTCTTAAAAATAACTACTTTTTAGAGGTTGGCAATCGATAAAACTATTTTTAAAAGGTACAAAATCGTTTTCTATTGAAAAAAATAGTTTTATGAGGTGGAAAAATGAAAATACTTAATTTTAAGTGTAAGGAAACGTCAAAAACTATTTGTAATGTGTAGTAAACGTTATATATTAAAAATGACTAGTTTTTAGAGGTTGGCAATCGATAAAACTATTTTTAAAAGGTAAAGGTCCTTTTTTATTGAAAAAAAATAGATTTATGAGGTCGAAAAATGAAAATATGGAATTAAATATGTTAGGTAACGTCAAAAACTATTTGTAATGTGTGGGTAATCGTTAATTATTTAAAATAACTAGTTTTTAGAGGTTGGCAATCGATAAAACTATTTTTAAAAGGTACAAAATCGTTTTTTATTGAAAAAAATAGTTTTATGAGGTGGAAAAATGAAAATATTTAAATTTAAGTGTAGGGAAGCGTCAAAAACTATTTGTAATGTGTGGGTAAACGTCATTTATTAAAAATAACTAGTTGTTAGAGGTTGGCAATCGATAAAACTACTTTTAAAAGGTAAAAATCCTTTTTTATTGAAAAAAACTGTTTTATGAGGCGGAAAAATAAAAATATTTAGTTCTAAGTGTTGGGAAACGTCAAAAACTATTGTAATGTGTGGGTAAGCGTTAATTATTAAAAATAACTAGTTTTTAGAGGTTGGCAATCAATAAAACTACTTTTAAAAGGTATAAAATTCGTTTTTTATTGAAAAAAATGAGGTGGAAAAATGAAAATATTTAATTTTAAGTGTTGGGAAACGTTAAAAACTATTTGTAATGTGTGGGTAAACGATATTTATTAAAAATAGATAGTTTTTAGAGGTTGGCAATCGATAAAACTATTTTTAAAAGGTAAAAATCTTTTGTTATTGAAAAAAATATATTTCTGAGGTGGAAAAATAAAAATATGTAGTTCTAAGTGTTGGGAATCGTCAAAAACTATTGTAATGTGTGGGTAAGCGTTAATTATTAAAAATAACTAGTTTTTAGAGGTTGGCAATCAATAAAACTACTTTTAAAAGGTATAAAATTCGTTTTTTATTGAAAAAAATGAGGTGGAAAAATGAAAATATTTAATTTTAAGTGTTGGGAAACGTTAAAAACTATTTGTAATGTGTGCGTAAACGTTATTTATTAAAAATAACTAGTTTTTAAAGGTTGGCAATCGATAAAACTATTTTTAAAAGGTAAAAATCTTTTTTTATTCAAAAAAAAATAGATTTCTGAGGTGGAAATAGAAAATATTTAATTTAAAGTATCGGGAAGCGTCAAAAACTATTTGT
The DNA here is from genome assembly GCA_005876975.1 of Drosophila orena. Classification (NCBI taxonomy): domain Eukaryota; kingdom Metazoa; phylum Arthropoda; class Insecta; order Diptera; family Drosophilidae; genus Drosophila; species Drosophila orena. The sequence goes on along the minus strand of VCKV01000241.1, from coordinate 5,067 downwards.
AATGTGTGGGTAAACGTTTTTTATTAAAAATAACTAGTTTTTAGAGGTTGACAATCGATAAAACTATTTTTAAAAGGTAAAAATCCTTTTTTATTGAAAAAAAATATTTTTTTGAGGTGGAAAAATGAAAATATGGAATTAAATATGTTGGGTAACGTCAAAAACTATTTGTTATGTGTGGTTAATCGTTAATTATTAAAAATAACTAGTTTTTAGAGGTTGGCAATCGATAAAACTATTTTTTAAAGGTACAAAATCGTTTTTTATTGAAAAAAATAGTTGTATGAGGTGGAAAAATGAAAATATTTAGTTCTAAGTGTTGGGAAACGTCAAAAACTATTTGTAATGTGTGGGTAAACGTTATTTATTAAAAATAGATAGTTTTTAGAGGTTGGCAATCGATAAAACTATTTTTAAAAGGTAAAAATCTTTTGTTATTGAAAAAAATATATATTTCTGAGGTGGAAAAATAAAAATATGTAGTTCTAAGTGTTGGGAATCGTCAAAAACTATTCGTAATGTGTGCGTAAACGTTATTTATTAAAAATAACTAGTTTTTAAAGGTTGGCAATCGATAAAACTATTTTTTAAAGGTACAAAATCGTTTTTTATTGAAAAAAATAGTTGTATGAGGTGGAAAAATGAAAATATTTAGTTCTAAGTGTTGGGAAACGTCAAAAACTATTTGTAATGTGTGGGTAAACGTTATTTATTAAAAATAACTAGTTTTTAGAGGTTGGCAATCGATAAAATTATTTTTAAAAGGAAAAAGTCCTTTTTTATTGAAACAAAATAGATTAATGAGGTGGAAAAATGAAAATATGGAATTAAATATGTTGGGAAACGTCAAAAACTATTTGTAATGTGTGGTTAAGCGTTAATTATAAAAAATAACTAGTTTTTAGAGGTTGGCAATCGATAAAACTATTTTTAAAAGGTACAACATCGTTTTTTATTGAAAAAAATAGTTTTATGAGGTGGAAAAATGAAAATACTTAATTTTAAGTGTAAGGAAACGTCAAAAACTATTTGTAATGTGTGGGTAAACGTCATTTATTAAAAATAACTAGTTTTTAGAGGTTGGCAATCGATAAAACTATTTTTAAAAGGTAAAGGTCCTTTTTTATTGAAAAAAAATAGATTTATGAGGTCGAAAAATGAAAATATGGAATTAAATATGTTAGGTAACGTCAAAAACTATTTGTAATGTGTGGTTAATCGTTAATTATTAAAAATAACTAGTTTTTAGAGGTTGGCAATCGATAAAACTATTTTTAAAAGGTACAAAATCGTTTTTTATTTGAAAAAAATAGTTTTATGAGGTGGAAAAATGAAAATATTTAATTTTAAGTGTAGGGAAACGTCAAAAACTATTTTTAATGTGTGGGTAAACGGTGTATATTAAAAATAACTATTTTTTAGAGGTTGCCAATCGATAAAACTATTTTTAAAAGGTACAAAATCGTTTTTTATTTGAAAAAAATAGTTTTATGAGGTGGAAAAATGAAAATATTTAATTTTAAGTGTTGGGAAACGTTAAAAACTATTTGTAATGTGTGCGTAAACGTTATTTATTAAAAATAACTAGTTTTTAAAGGTTGGCAATCGATAAAACTATTTTTAAAAGGTAAAAATCTTTTTTTATTCAAAAAAAATAGATTTCTGAGGTGGAAATAGAAAATATTTAATTTAAAGTATCGGGAAGCGTCAAAAACTATTTGTAATGTGTGGGTAAACGTTTTTTATTAAAAATAACTAGTTTTTAGAGGTTGACAATCGATAAAACTATTTTTAAAAGGTAAAAATCCTTTTTTATTGAAAAAAAATATTTTTTTGAGGTGGAAAAATGAAAATATGGAATTAAATATGTTGGGTAACGTCAAAAACTATTTGTAATGTGTGGTTAATCGTTAATTATTAAAAATAACTAGTTTTTAGAGGTTGGCAATCGATAAAACTATTTTTTAAAAGGTACAAAATCGTTTTTTATTGAAAAAAATAGTTGTATGAGGTGGAAAAATGAAAATATTTAGTTCTAAGTGTTGGGAAACGTCAAAAACTATTTGTAATGTGTGGGTAAACGTTATTTATTAAAAATAGATAGTTTTTAGAGGTTGGCAATCGATAAAACTATTTTTAAAAGGTAAAAATCTTTTGTTATTGAAAAAAATATATATTTCTGAGGTGGAAAAATAAAAATATGTAGTTCTAAGTGTTGGGAATCGTCAAAAACTATTTGTAATGTGTGCGTAAACGTTATTTATTAAAAATAACTAGTTTTTAAAGGTTGGCAATCGATAAAACTATTTTTTAAAGGTACAAAATCGTTTTTTATTGAAAAAAATAGTTGTATGAGGTGGAAAAATGAAAATATTTAGTTCTAAGTGTTGGGAAACGTCAAAAACTATTTGTAATGTGTGGGTAAACGTTATTTATTAAAAATAACTAGTTTTTAGAGGTTGGCAATCGATAAAATTATTTTTAAAAGGAAAAAGTCCTTTTTTATTGAAACAAAATAGATTAATGAGGTGGAAAAATGAAAATATGGAATTAAATATGTTAGGAAACGTCAAAAACTATTTGTAATGTGTGGTTAAGCGTTAATTATAAAAAATAACTAGTTTTTAGAGGTTGGCAATCGATAAAACTATTTTTAAAAGGTACAAAATCGTTTTTTATTGAAAAAAATAGTTTTATGAGGTGGAAAAATGAAAATACTTAATTTTAAGTGTAAGGAAACGTCAAAAACTATTTGTAATGTGTGGGTAAACGTCATTTATTAAAAATAACTAGTTTTTAGAGGTTGGCAATCGATAAAACTATTTTTAAAAGGTAAAGGTCCTTTTTTATTGAAAAAAAATAGATTTATGAGGTCGAAAAATGAAAATATGGAATTAAATATGTTAGGTAACGTCAAAAACTATTTGTAATGTGTGGTTAATCGTTAATTATTAAAAATAACTAGTTTTTAGAGGTTGGCAATCGATAAAACTATTTTTAAAAGGTACAAAATCGTTTTTTATTGAAAAAAATAGTTTTATGAGGTGGAAAAATGAAAATATTTAATTTTAAGTGTAGGGAAACGTCAAAAACTATTTTTAATGTGTGGGTAAACGGTGTATATTAAAAATAACTATTTTTTAGAGGTTGCCAATCGATAAAACTATTTTTAAAAGGTACAAAATCGTTTTTTATTGAAAAAAATTGTTTTATGGGTGGAAAAATAAAAATATTTAATTTTAAGTGTAGGGAAGCGTCAAAAACTATTTCAAATGTGTGGGTAAACGTTTTTTTCTTAAAAATAACTACTTTTTAGAGGTTGGCAATCGATAAAACTATTTTTAAAAGGTACAAAATCGTTTTCTATTGAAAAAAATAGTTTTATGAGGTGGAAAAATGAAAATACTTAATTTTAAGTGTAAGGAAACGTCAAAAACTATTTGTAATGTGTAGTAAACGTTATATATTAAAAATGACTAGTTTTTAGAGGTTGGCAATCGATAAAACTATTTTTAAAAGGTAAAGGTCCTTTTTTATTGAAAAAAAATAGATTTATGAGGTCGAAAAATGAAAATATGGAATTAAATATGTTAGGTAACGTCAAAAACTATTTGTAATGTGTGGTTAATCGTTAATTATTTAAAATAACTAGTTTTTAGAGGTTGGCAATCGATAAAACTATTTTTAAAAGTACAAAATCGTTTTTTATTGAAAAAAATAGTTTTATGAGGTGGAAAAATGAAAATATTTAATTTTAAGTGTAGGGAAGCGTCAAAAACTATTTGTAATGTGTGGGTAAACGTCATTTATTAAAAATAACTAGTTTTTAGAGGTTGGCAATCGATAAAACTACTTTTAAAAGGTAAAAATCCTTTTTTATTGAAAAAAACTGTTTTATGAGGCGGGAAAAATAAAAATATTTAGTTCTAAGTGTTGGGAAACGTCAAAAACTATTGTAATGTGTGGGTAAGCGTTAATTATTAAAAATAACTAGTTTTTAGAGGTTGGCAATCGATATAACTATTTTAAAAAGGTACAAAATCGTTTTTTATTGAAATAAATAGTTTTATGAAAATGAAAATATTTAATTTTAAGTGTAGGGAAACGTCAAAAACTATTTGTAATGTGTAGTAAACGTTATATATTAAAAATGACTAGTTTTTAGAGGTTGGCAATCGATAAAACTATTTTTAAAAGGTAAAAGTCCTTTTTTATTGAAACAAAATAGATTAATGAGGTGGAAAAATGAAAATATGGAATTAAATATGTTGGGAAACGTCAAAAACTATTTGTAATGTGTGGTTAAGCGTTAATTATAAAAAATAATTAGTTTTTAGAGGTTGGCAATCGATATAACTATTTTAAAAAGGTACAAAATCGTTTTTTATTGAAATAAATAGTTTTATGAAAATGAAAATATTTAATTTTAAGTGTAGGGAAACGTCAAAAACTATTTTTAATGTGTGGGTAAACGGTGTATATTAAAAATAACTAGTTTTTAGAGGTTGCCAAACGATAAAACTATTTTTAAAAGGTACAAAATCGTTTTTTATTGAAAAAAATTGTTTTATGGGTGGAAAAATAAAAATATTTAATTTTAAGTGTAGGGAAGCGTCAAAAACTATTTCTAATGTGTGGGTAAACGTTATTTATTAAAAATAACTAGTTGTTAGAGGTTGGCAATCGATAAAACTACTTTCAAAAGGTAAAAATCCTTTTTTATTGAAAAAAACTGTTTTATGAGGCGGGAAAAATAAAAATATTTAGTTCTAAGTGTTGGGAAACGTCAAATACTATTGTAATGTGTGGGTAAGCGTTAATTATTAAAAATAATTAGTTTTTAGAGGTTGGCAATCAATAAAACTACTTTTAAAAGGTATAAAATTCGTTTTTTATTGAAAAAAATGAGGTGGAAAAATGAAAATATTTAATTTTAAGTGTTGGGAAACGTTAAAAACTATTTGTAATGTGTGGGTAAACGATATTTATTAAAAATAGATAGTTTTTAGAGGTTGGCAATCGATAAAACTATTTTTAAAAGGTAAAAATCTTTTGTTATTGAAAAAA